>JAXIVJ010002441.1:0-85000 GCA_036785665.1 Chirona hameri
TTCAAACCCCCCACCAAAAAAAAATATACAAATCCGAGATAGCCATTTGGAAGAAAATGTATTTTGCTTTCTTTTGACGTTTTTTATTTGCATTTTGCTTTGAAACTCTATTTTACGATTTGTCCAACATTTATTGTTTTTCCACCAAAAATGGCATGGCATGACGTCATTAAAACGTTATTATCGCCCAAAATACTACATTCATTTCATTGAAATTTAGTGAGAAGACGTAGAATTGGTGCAGTATAAGGTACTGCAAGTTTCACGTTGATATCTATCACAGTTTTAAAGTTATTGAGACAATACGGGAAAGCAAAGGATACATACAAACTTCAAATTCAATCACTTGAGAGAAGAAAACAACTACGTTTTCATGTAGTGTTCTCCTAAGATCATTGTTTTTCACGTTCAGAGCAGGGAACGCGCAGGGGGGGGGGATACTTGTATTGCATGCCTCCCCCCAGATTCTTGTGTGTGTGTGTGGGGGGGGGGAGGATTGGCCCCTGATGTCCGCCCCCTGGATCCGCCAGTGGGGGCAGATGCCATCCCCCCTTAGATCTGTTTTGGAAATAGCGGAAAACGACGCCATTTCGCGCCGCCATTTTTGATACAACTGCTTGCCTATCAATTGCCAAAATTCTGTTAATTTGTTTACCTCGGGTCTCCTCAGATCACGTCACTAAGTCAAGTCTAGTGATCCCACCTCCAAAAAAAATGTGAGGTCGTGCCGCCGCAGCACATTGTTTGACCGATCAGTTAGATACTCACAGGATTTAATCAGGTCACAAACACCTACAATTCTGCTATTTCGGATGATTTTTATATCGGTGACCTAAGGTGAAGTCTATTTTGTGACCTCCCAATTATAAGTCATTGGGGAAACATGAAAATGCATATAAATCCACCGGAAATGGCTAAATTTGCCCAATTTTCACCAGAGTCCCGCATCTTTTGCAAAATACAAAGATCCAGTGGCGGATCTAGGGTTGGGCAAAATGAGCAATTACCCCCCTCCCCCAAGCCGCCTGAAATCGGTGCAAGATTGACACATTTCCTGATATAGAAGAAAATCTCAGCAACTTTTACTAAAGAAAGTTAGCTTACGCGCCCTGGACGGGGAGGGAGGGGGGGGGCGAAATCCACCCACCCCTCCGGTTTTTCGCAGATAGCGCAAAAATGGCGGCGATGCGCGCCACCGTTTTTTGCATACCTGTTTCGAAATGAACTACCCGTATCATGTCAAATTCTTGATATCGGGTCATCTCAGGTCAGGTCACCAGCCAGGTCACGTGATCACCCCACCTCCAAAACGTTTGCGGTAGTACCGCAGCCACAGTTTTAGGCCGATCGGTTTCAATCTTGCAGGATTTGATAAGATGATAGATACCTACAATTTGTTTATCTCGGATTTTGTTTTATATCGGTGACCTAAGGTCAGGTCAATTTCGTGACCGCCAACACTCTTTTGTCAATAACTATCGACATAATTAATATAGAGAAGTGAAAATGTTGCCAATGTGTTTGTCTTGTCGAGACACGTCTCCCAATAGGCAACATGACCTAATTGGGTCACCACTTGACCTTGACCTGAGATCAGTTTTTTTCGGTTTACCTAACCTAGTCAACATCAACATGATTAAAAGCGCCTTGACCAGACAAACATGATGGCGTCAAACGTAATGCTTTATCTTTATTAGGTAAAGAGTTATTTGTGAAAAACAGTTTTGCCAAAAAATAACTTGTTTGACATTTGATGACCTCTGGAGCCTAAACTATTGACCTGAACTAAAATCTGAGAACACCCTGTCGATTGAATTTTTCAAGAGCTCTCCATTACTTTTCCGTTTGTTCCTAGCTATCATAGTTCATGTGATATCTGGGGATTTCTGGAGCGAAGTCCTAAAACTGTAAAATCTGATCTTTAATCACCTCTGGTGACCTCAATATTGACCTGACCTAAAAAAATACCGATATACTTTCGATAGAGCTTGTCTCGACCTATCTAAAACCGTTTTCTGCTTGTCGTTACGTTGCGCGGCTTTTGAGATCATAAGGGGGTGGCGTTTCGACGCCGCCCCCCCCCCCCCCCCTCGAACTCGGCTCCTATGGGACGTACACCAAGCCCGAAAACATCGTTCGAAGCTTGTCCAAAACTATTTTGAATCTATTTCGGCATTTTCTTAACAGGTCAATATTGAGGTCACCAGAGGTCATCGAAGTTCAAATTTTCCATTTTTAGGAATTCGCTCCAGAAACCTCCAGATATCACAGGAACTATGCTAGCTAGGAACAAACGGAAAAAAGCAATGGAAAGCTCAAAACATTCAATCGACACGGATCGCCACGTGTCCTCAGATTTCAGCTCAGATCAATAGCCTAAGCTCCAGAGCTCATCAAATGTAATAAAAAACTATTTTCTAGCAAAAGAGTTTTCACAAATTACTTTTTACCTTAATATGATAAGGAACTAATTTTGACATCATCGTGTTTGTCTCGTCAGGGCGCTTCGAATCATGTTCATGGTGACCAGGTTAGGTCAACTTAGATATTTGACCTCAGGTCAAGGTCAAGTGATGACCCAATTAGGTCATGTTTGACATTGGGAGACGTTCCTCGACGAGACAAACACATTGGTGGCAGTTTCACTTCTCTATCTTTGTTTTGTCGACCTCGGATGACCTCGGCTGACCCTGTAGGAGTCACTGAACGAAAATTGCACCTGGGTCTTCAAAAATGTCCTATGATAACATGATCTAGAAGGAATTGGGCTGATATCGTGCGTATCCTCAGAATAAGAAGCATTTGAATGTTTCCCCATTGACTTATAATGGGTAGGTCACGAAATTGGCCCGACCTTAGGTCACTGATATCAAACATCCGAGATAAACGAATTGTAGGTACCTAGGACCTTATGAAATTCTGTAAGTACGATGTCGATCGGCCAAAAACTGTGGCTATGGTGTGACCACAAGTTTTTTTTTTGGAGCTGGGGTCACGTGACCTGGTCTGGTGACCTGACCTGAGATGACCCGAGGTATTTTTTAACATAATGTGGACAATTGATGCCTGCACAGCTATGCTAAAAACGGTGGCGCTGCGCGCCGCCGTTTTCCCGCTATCCTTGAAAAACCTGAGGGAGGGGGGGGGGGGGGCGTCTAGACGCCCCCCCCCCCCCTCCCGGCACGGCGCGGGTTAAATCAGCTATCAATGCATACGCAAGCCAAATCCGATGCGTTGTCATAATTTTATGAGACTTTTGGAATCCCCCCCAACCACCCGTTCTGGATCCGCCAATGCAAAGATCCATGTGGTATTTGTATCCTGTGACCTCCACGAGGTAAAATCTATTCACCCTGAGGTCATACGCCATTTTTCTTCCATAACTTTTTTACCGAACCAGTAAGGCGACGTAGTTGGCGATGAACGAGCGAACGCAAAGGAAATGTATGGTGAATTTCAACTCGATCGGGGAAGTAGTTTCTGAGATACAAATACGTGGTGCACACGTGCGCACGTGCAGAAGCACCCCTGACTAGTGAGAATGTGGCGGCTGAGAGATCCCTAACCACACTCCAAATTTGAACACAATCGGCTCAGCAGTTGCCCCCACCCACTCCAAATTGTGTGGCGACGTTCCTGATCCAACCACCACCCCCTCTCCCCCACTCTGCCGCCCATGTGTGATGTTCAAAGGATATTGCAATTCAAGATATTCCGGAAATAATGTAAAAATACTTATTTTGGCTGGGAAATACTAAAACGTAGGAATGTCATGACATTTGCATTGGATTTGTATACATTTATCACCAGGTAAACATATTTTATTTTAATTGAATACCTATCAAGCGAAAAATGACATGGAAATACTGAAATCAGAGTGGGCAACATTTCTTGACTGGGGGGGGGGGGGGCAAAACGGCTCACTGGGGGGGGGGGGCATTTGCCCCCCCCCCCCCCCCCAGTTAACATGTTAAAATAGGCTCTGCTATATACATTATACGCAGAATATTGTTCAATGTGGACTCAGGGAAGAAGGATTTTACCGCTGATTGAGAGGATGCAGATAGCCCTGAATCGATTGAGTGCTTGGGCTGACGAATGGGGTTTTCCTTTTCGCCGCCAAAATGCCATGCTCTTATATTCCGCAGATATATGAAAGAAAGAGAACTCTTACATATCCCTCAACTTGAGATCTATGACGAACCTCTGCCATATGTGGACCATGTGAAATTGCTAGGGGTGATTCTCGACACACGAATAAACCTCAACAAACACGTCCAGTACATCAAGGGAAAGGCCACTAAGCGTATAGCAATCTTGAAATATCTCGCAGGACGGGGATGTGGTGCTGATCGTACTGTACTGTTGCGTATATACAAGGCGATGATCAGACCCATACATACCATGCATGCCATATTCTAGATGGTCCAGATAACAAATCTTTTGAATCTTTGGATTGCATTCAAAATACTTGTATGAGGATCGCAACAGGGGCACTCCGCACCTCACCAATCGTTCCTATGCTGGTTGAAACGAACGTCCCTGCACTCCGATTGCGACGAATGGATCTGACTGTGCGATTTTGTTTGAAAGTTCGAAGCCAAGAGAACCATCCATGTCGAACCGTTGCCACCAATGTCTCCGCTCTGCATGTAGTCGAAAGATCCTATATGAAAAGAATCTCTGGTTTCCCGTTGTACGAAAGACTGACAGATGCATGCTATGAACTCGATTTCCTTTTCCCAAACGATAATACCTCAAAGCAATGCACCATTGCCCCTTGGACATTGCGGGGATGTAACGTAAAGAGGCTTACACATCAGAAAAAAGACACAATCAGTGAAACTGACATTCAATGTGAGTTTGCTGAGTTTCGACGACAATTTCCTGATTTTTCTTGCATATATACAGATGGGTCCAAGACAGCCGAGGGGGTCGGATGCGCTTACATACGCGGACATATGTACGCCAGAATCAAACTGCCAAATCAATGTTCGGTGTTTACTGCTGAGGCTGTTGCCATCCTGGAAACATTGAGATATGTATAACTGAATAATATTATGAAATGTGTCATTTGTACAGATTCACTTTCTGTGGTTCTGGCAATTGAAAATGCAACTATGAACAACCCGACTATGACTTATTTTTTTTAAACCACTCATCGACTTCTTCAACAGGGATACCAAATTACAATCCTTTAGATCCCTGGTCACAGTAATATCACTGGAAATGTAATCGCTGATGCCCAAGCAAGAGAAGCTGTGACCTTGCATATAATACGAGAAACCCAACTAGGGCACAAAGAATATTTGTCTACTCTGCGTGTCGCCATCCGAACTATTTTCAACAACCTTCGGACTGATTATAGACCGAACACAGCTCTTAAAGGGATCAAAGAAACAGCAGAGAGCTGGGAAACTAGTAAAAGAGCTAACAGACGCGAAGAAATCGTTCTTTATCGTCTCCGATTGGGACATACCAGATATACGCACTCTTATATCATTGATAGAGATCCAAGGCCCGACTGCGTGAACTGTCAATGTCCACGGTCCATACAACATCTACTACTGGAGTGCCCGGTTTATGGGGAACAGAGAAGGAACCTCACTGATATTTGCCAAAGGCATGGGATACCTCTCAATCTCAAATCACTGCTCGGCGACGAATACCCTGATATCATCGAGGAAATGTTCAAGTTCTTGCGCGACAGTGATCTCATGAAATTACTGTGATCTATGTTAGCTCTGTTATGTTATGATACCTTATGTTGATATATGAACTGTGTTTTTTAAGTTGAAACATACTAACTGATAACTAACAATATCTCTTCCCTAGACTGAACGCTCCGAACAACTCTGATCCACGGCAATACCTTCCCTATTCCTTTATACTGCTTAGTAAACCTACTTGATTTCCAACCAAAGAAGACTGCAAGATGAATACGGAAACGACACGCTGAAAACCAGACGGACGCTTGAGCCCAACGAAGCTATGCGCCCTAACTCAACAAGAACAAGAACTATACAAAGGTAGAGTCATCCGGCGATTTGACCGAATCCGACTAGGAATGGTGACGTCATCTGGACGGAGAATCCCGTATCCCTATACAAATCAATAATAACTCGCAATTTTTGAAAGACTATATAGATAATTCTACTGGGACGAATTACAAACAACATGCCCTGAAAAAAGACCGATTCAAGCTCTCTAACTTATCTAAATAAGAGTTTGCTCCTAAGTCACTCCTATTTTGACAGCGAAAAGCTCTTATCTTACTCTTTCGCTAATGTTAAAAGGTAGGTTTGGTTTGGTTTGTGGACCAAGCACCGTATCCTCTTGGGACCAAGGTGCTATTTGGAACACTCACCCTGTTCTGAGGGGTATGGGGAGCCGGGCAGACTTTTTCGAGGGATTGAACCCCGGTCACCGGCACAGAAGGCAAGTATCTTACCACTGCGCTGAGTTGCTCCCCCAAATTTCAACTAAAATGTAAGCAACGTGTTTTTTTTGTTGTGTGAAATGCGTCAGATATGTATCCAGCAAGGTCACGGCATTGGCGGCCGCAGCGCGACCGACTTTCGGTCTCAAATACAAGTCCTGCGCTCCGCCAGGAACGGAGGTTTAATGAGAGCGTGATAGGGTTTAGTGGTCGACCAGATACATATGACGTCATATGAAAACTTGATATCTGACGCATTTCTGCGCCCACGTTGTTTACATTTCACTTGTAATGGCGGAGTCGTTGCGTGCGGTCGGCTGAGGCGATTGACGGGTGATACAAATTATTATTGTTAGGTAAGTACCAGTGGCGGATCCAGGGGGGTCACGGGGTCACAAGCATTGGTCGCTGAAGAAAAAAATCGCGAAATGATGCTAAATTAAAATTGCTAAATTATGCCGAAAAAATGTCCCTTCATGCCTCCCGTCCCTTGGGCAGCCCAAGGCAGCAACGTGCCTTATACCAGAGGCAACAATGTATCGAACTCGAGGGGCCCCTTGGGCTGGTGCATATAGATTATAGAACCTTTCGATTTGTTTAGGGCCTAGTTATCCAGGCAAAAACAAAATAAAGCAAAAAAAATCGCGCCTAGTACACAAGGGTCTAATATATACTGTACACACTGGCGGCCGCAGGGGGGGGGTTGGGGGCCATGGCCCTACTTTTGGCCTTAAATGGGGAGGCAACATGTCTTTTGACACCACCTTTTGCTCCAGACATATTTCCTTGTTTTTACCCTGCATGCTAGTTCCAATAACACAAATTGGTTCTCCAACCCGCTCAAAACCTCAAATTTTGGCGCCGCTTCGCGGCTCAATAACAGTTTATCGCATGCATAAGATTTACTGCTCGTAAAAAGCGGCTTTCAATCCCCCCCCCCCCCCCCTCCCCCCTGGTCACGAACCTCGACTTCCCTCTTGGTCAATTCTTCATCAGCCGTCTGCAGGGCCGCCCTTGACTGTACAAACAATATATTTTTAGCAACATCCGCGGCACTTCAAATGATATAAAGGGTACGACTGATATTGCAAATACCTATAGCCAACGTTGTCAATTAAAAAAAGAAGAAGATCAAATAGGGGCACTCTCAAAACATAGTGGACCAAATCCGTTGAGTTTTCAAATTTGGGTATGGTAGGGACACACCTGCAATTGATGACCTCCCCCCTCCCCCTTGAAGATTTTCTGGATCCGCCCCTGGTAAGTACTGAGAATGTCCCTGTTTTGAGTGCAGTTCTAATGAAATTAGACATGTAGAATTCGTATAAAATATTCAATTTACCTTTATAAAGGTGTGCAAAACCGAATATCTCCCAATAATTAGCTATATATCTTTGTTTGGTTTTAACCCGCGTCGTGCCGGTGTTCGGCGCCACCTTTGCCGTGCGGGGGGAAGATCCCCCTCTAACTCGAAAACCAAAAGGGCCAGAAAGACACCGAAAAGGGCGTTCGATAGCTCTTGACAATCAAATTCGAAGGTACTTCAGATATTTGTTTTCCTCAAGTCAATATTGAGGTCACCAGAGGTCATCAAATGTCAGATTTTCCAGTTTTAGTAGGACTTCGCTCCAGAAACTCCCAGTTATCACAGGAACTATGATAGCTAGGAAGAAACGAAAAAAAACATAGAAAGCTCAAAAAAGCAACCGAAAAGTGTCCTTAGATTGTATCTCCGGTCAATAGCTCCCGAGCTCATCAAATGTCAAAGGCTATTTTTATACAAAACAGTTTATCACTAATAGCTTTTTACCTAATAAAGACAAGGCAATTTTGTTTACGCCATCGTGTTTGTCTCGTCCAGGCGCTTCGACTCATAGTAATGGTGACTAGGTTAAATTAGCTTAAAAATGTGACCTCAGGTCAAGGTCAAGTGGTGCCCCAAGTAGGACATGTTGCATATGGGAAGACGTGCTGTAACGAGACAAACACATTGGTTTCGGTTTCACCTCCCTATCGTTAATATGTCAAGAGTTATTGCCATACAACTGTTGGTGACCTCGGATGACCTCGGCTGACCCTGTAGAGGTCACTGAACAAAAATGGCACCTAGTTCATCAATAATGGCTTATAATAAATAACATGATCCAGAAAGAATTAGACTGCTATCTTGCGTATCCTTGGAATAGGAAGCATTTGCATATTTCCCCATTGACTTATAATGGGGAGGTCACGAAATTGACTCGACCTTAGGTCGCTGATATACAAAATCCAAGACAAACGAATTATAGATGTATATGACCTTATGAAATCGTGTAAGTGTAAAACCGATCATCCACAAACTGTGACTGTGGTACGACCACAAGTTCTTTTGGAGGTGGGGTCACGTGACCTGGTCTGGTGACCTGACCTGAGATGACACGAGGTATTTTTTTACATAATGTGTACAAGTGATGCCCAAACAGCTGTGCAAAAACGGCAGCGCTGCGCGCCGCCGTTTTCCCGCTATGCGCGAAAAACCTGAGGGAGGTGTCTAAACACGCCCCCCCCCCCCCCCTCCGGCATGGCGCGGGTTAAAATACAGGGATGATGTGAGCGTGCAGCCAGGTGTTAGGGTATTCATGTGAAGTAAAAAAAATGACCCCAGCTGAGCTGGGGTCATGTTTGTATGTGCAACTTTTGGTCGGGGTCACTCAAAGCACTTTTACCACCACTGGCACAGCGATAAAATGAAAGAACACAAATTTATATTCGAAACCCATCGAGACACGTATTATTTGTCACGTCAAACCCTACTTGAATTGAGGTTACTATCGGTAAGCTTCGTGCGTGATGCACCTGGTAACCAGTTTTCGGGGTCCGGTCATTGCAGGAGGAAAGTGCGCTGATATAGTTTAAACAATACCCTGGACGTTATCACTCCTAGTTAGTATAGTGGTGAGTATCCCCGCCTGTCACGCGGGAGACCAGGGTTCGAATTTGACTGGGAGCATTTTGCTGCAGCACATAACTACCAGTCTTCATTGGAAAATGTCCGGATATCTTTGAGTCGATGAACTTAGTATCCAATATCTTTAGGACCAGGATGTACTTGCAGTATCGTATCTTAACATGCAACACTAGCGATGCATGTGCTTAATTTTTTAAGGTAATAGCGAACATGGTTGCAGAGTCGGAGTCGGGGTCAGAGTCGACAAAGCTGTAATCAGTAATTTCTTGTCACTCTGATTTCAGCTGTGTGGAAGATATGCCACGCGAGAGTTGCGGTCCATTGCAACAGCAACCCGTGACAAATTCCACAACCATTGCCTACACAGCGAGAAAATGAAAGGGAAAACAAATATTCGAAACCCATCGAGACACGTATTGTTTTTCACGTCAAACCCTACTTGAATTGAAGTTACTATATCGGTAAGCTTCGTGCGTGATGCACCTGATAACCAGTTTTCGGGGTCCGGTCATTGTGTGCAATACACTATGGAATATTTTCAGTTATAGCGCGAATTAATAGCTACTTGACCTTTGCGGATTCCATTTGGGACATATGTGTAAGAAACCCCACTAACCCCCCTCGCTGACAATTAATAAACACGAAAACGAAGGCTTTTATTGCAAAACGGCATGCAGTTTTCCGAATACAAATATAGGGAAGCGTGTATGCTTCTCAGGGGCTTTGTATGGTAGGCCCTGGTTGACTGCTTGCGATCCATTCTCTAGCAACTTAACAACAAAATAAATGAGTGGAATTATTTCATTAGTAATAAAGACCATGATTTTGTATGATTAATCTACGCAGTTAATTTTAATGACTCCCTCGCCCTGGTGGGGGTCATTTTGCAGCGCCGCCTAATTTGGCACATCTTTTTCGGCAATAATTACCAACATTATGTGCAAATCTTGATCTCAGGTCATCTCAGGTCAGGTCACCAGGTCACGTCAAGTGACATTACCTTCAAAAAAAATTGCTGTCGTGCCAAAGCCCCAGTGTTTGTTCGAGATATTTGACACAGGATTACATGAAGTCCTACATACACATACCTACAATAGCCTCAGTGTTTGTTCGAAATATTTGACACTTACAGGATTACATGAAGTCCTACATATTTGCCAATACGGGAACCGTTCCGGCTTGACCAGACGGGCCGCACAGATGCCGATGCGGCACCATGTTTGTGCGTGGGGGGTGCGTGCGTGTGAGAAATGTAGTATAATGCAATGCATATGTTGAAAAGATAATACACTATACAAAAATACTCACTGGCGGATCTAGATTTCGAAAGTGTGTGGGGTTAAAACTTCGCTCCGCTTCACCAGCGAAAAGTTGTTGTCCGCGAGGGGGGGGGGGGGGTGGAGTCGGATCGTCAGCGCGGAAAGTCGTTGAGAAGGGGGGGGGGACAGGTCGGATTCTCAAAGCGAAAGTCATTGACCAGGGGGATTTTTGTTTTCTTCCTAATTATCACTTCTTATAATGCAGGAACACACTTCTTATAATGCAGGAACACACTTCTTATAATGCAGGGAGACATCCTTGTATTGAATGACCGCCATGTGCATGTGGGGGAAAATTATGCCCCTAATGCTCCCCACTCCCCTGGATCTGCCAGTGGTAAAAACCAGACAACCCCAATTTTACTTCTTCTGTCGCTTTCAAACATTTTTGTAGCTGAGTTCATGCTGAGTCTGATCTTGACTAGTTGGAAATGCTAAAAATTGTGAGACCTCTACACATAGCACCCATAAAATGCACCGGGCTAAGCATGGTGCATTTTAAGCATGGGGCAAATGGGTGTCAGATTTAAAATTGATTCCTGAAATTACTTGAGTCTGGATATGATGACCTGAGGCTAAAGTAGCCAACCCAAGCTATAGTAATTAAAAATATCCTGGACAATGCAAAATATTAACTTTACCTACACATTCACAAAGTGTGAATTTTATTTGGGCTGCATGTTTACAGGGAAAAGGAAAACAACGATACCCAAGTCCCAGTCACAATTCCTCATATACTGTCGAAATGCGTTCCACGCACGCTATTCAGCGCTATACACTTTGGCGCCAAAACGCGCCGTTTTTGAACTTACGTTTGTTGTAGGAATTGCTCCAGATCGAAAATAGCGCCAGACGTCCCACGCATATTTGGAAATGTCGAATACAAAGTCAAGACCCATCATACTTAGGAACCGAGTATCAACTATCAGGTCATGCAGGTCATGACCTGGTCTTTTTGACCCGAGGCGCCCATGCAAAGCTGGCGCCCCTCCGATCAGTCACGACGCCCATCTGTCCAGTGACGACGCCACTCCGGCCATTGAGGACGCTCCCCCGGCCAGTGACGGCACTCTTGCGGCAAGTGACGGCGCCCCCGGCCGGGCCACTGGCCAGTAAGGGCGTCCCCTGCCATAGACGGCGCCTCTCCGGCCCGTGACAGCGCCCCTCCGGCCAGTGACGGCGCCTCTGCGACCAGTGACCACGCCGCTCCGGCGAGTGACAGCGCCTCTCCGGCTAGTAACGGCGCCCCTTCGACCAGTGACGGCGCCCCTCCGGCGAGTGACGGCGCCCCTCCGGCGAGTGACAGCGCCTCTCCGGCTAGTAACGGCGCCCCTCCGGTGAGTGATGGCGCCCCTCCGGCGAGTGACGGCGCCCCTCCGGCCAGTGACTCTCCTTCCGCACGGTGCGTAGGGAGAGGCGCCCCCTGCAAAATTTCGCCAATATTAGTGGCGGCCCTGTCGATCGGGTGGCGCCCCTCAAGGTAATGACCTGATCCATTGTGGATGTATGCGTATGCCACTCCTTAGGGAGCCATAAGTCAGTCAACACTCAAGATATTGCTTTGACATTTGGTTTGGGCATCGTCCATACTTGGTTCTCCAATATATATTCCTGCTTTTTCATATGATTTGATATTTTATATGATTTTATGAAGAAGAAAAATTTGGAGGACAAAATCCACCAAAACAAAATTTCCAAACATATTCAAAAACTGGAATATATATTGGAGAACGAAGTATAAACCAAACCCAAATCGAATTTCAAAGCAATATATTTCGTTTTGGCTGACTTACGGCCACTTAAGTATGCTGGGTCTGGATTTTGTATTCGACATTTCCAAATATGCACGTGCCACTTTTCCTCCTGCTACCAAAATGGTACAAAATAGAGGAAACACGAACGAGGATTTTTGTTGTCGCAAAAAGTTATTTTTCAGTCAGTACCCATTTTTTCATCGCCAGTTTCAGCGGATTTGGGGGGAGGTAATCTCTATTGCCGCCCTCGTCGAGCGTGGGGGGGCAATTTTGACCCTGCCTCCCCCTGGTTCCGCCAGTGCCAATACTCGCCACAATAAAAGTGTTTATGGTTTTACTGGTGCAACTGCAATTTTGTACGAAGTGTGATGTTCCGGTTCCAGCTTGAGCTGGGGTTGGTCAATATGTTTTGCTCCTGTAATCATTTCTTTATTAATTGTATGCATATTTCTGCTGCCGAATTCATTAACAACATATTGGTTTTCTGAATTTTAACCTCACATGGACTGATCAAGTATCGCTATTTTACTAAATCATCCAGTTTTTGTTAGGATTATTCAAAATCGTAGAAAGAAGAGAAACATGTTTACATGTTTTTCTGAGTTCGAAGATTTCCACTGGGTCGTCGCTCGAAAAGTGGGAGGAGCTTGTTTGTGTGTGTGTGTGTGTGTGTGTGTGTGTGTTTGTGTGTGTGTGTGTGTGTGTGTGTGTGTGTGTGTGTGTGTGTGTGTGTGTGTGTGTGTGTGTGTGTGTGTGTGTGTGTGTGTGTGTGTGGTGTGTGGTGTGGTGCGGGTGCGGGTGCGGGTGCGGGTGCGGGTGCGGGTGCGGGTGCGGGTGCGGGTGCGGGTGCGGGTGCGGGTGCGGGTGCGGGTGCGGGTGCGGGTGCGGGTGCGGGTGCGGGTGCGGGTGCGGGTGCGGGTGCGGGTGCGGGTGCGGGTGCGGGTGCGGGTGCGGGTGCGGGTGCGGGTGCGGGTGCGGGTGCGGGTGCGGGTGCGGGTGCGGGTGCGGGTGCGGGTGCGGGTGCGGGTGCGGGTGCGGGTGCGGGTGCGGGTGCGGGTGCGGGTGCGGGTGCGGGTGCGGGTGCGGGTGCGGGTGCGGGTGCGGGTGCGGGTGCGGGTGCGGGTGCGGGTGCGGGTGCGGGTGCGGGTGCGGGTGCGGGTGCGGGTGCGGGTGCGGGTGCGGGTGCGGGTGCGGGTGCGGGTGCGGGTGCGGGTGCGGGTGCGGGTGCGGGTGCGGGTGCGGGTGCGGGTGCGGGTGCGGGTGCGGGTGCGGGTGCGGGTGCGGGTGCGGGTGCGGGTGCGGGTGCGGGTGCGGGTGCGGGTGCGGGTGCGGGTGCGGGTGCGGGTGCGGGTGCGGGTGCGGGTGCGGGTGCGGGTGCGGGTGCGGGTGCGGGTGCGGGTGCGGGTGCGGGTGCGGGTGCGGGTGCGGGTGCGGGTGCGGGTGCGGGTGCGGGTGCGGGTGCGGGTGCGGGTGCGGGTGCGGGTGCGGGTGCGGGTGCGGGTGCGGGTGCGGGTGCGGGTGCGGGTGCGGGTGCGGGTGCGGGTGCGGGTGCGGGTGCGGGTGCGGGTGCGGGTGCGGGTGCGGGTGCGGGTGCGTGCGGTGCGGGTGCGGGTGCGGGTGCGGGTGCGGGTGCGGGTGCGGGTGCGGGTGCGGGTGCGGGTGCGGGTGCGGGTGCGGGTGCGGGTGCGGGTGCGGGTGCGGGTGCGGGTGCGGGTGCGGGTGCGGGTGCGGGTGCGGGTGCGGGTGCGGGTGCGGGTGCGGGTGCGGGTGCGGGTGCGGGTGCGGGTGCGGGTGCGGGTGCGGGTGCGGGTGCGGGTGCGGGTGCGGGTGCGGGTGCGGGTGCGGGTGCGGGTGCGGGTGCGGGTGCGGGTGCGGGTGCGGGTGCGGGTGCGGGTGCGGGTGCGGGTGCGGGTGCGGGTGCGGGTGCGGGTGCGGGTGCGGGTGCGGGTGCGGGTGCGGGTGCGGGTGCGGGTGCGGGTGCGGGTGCGGGTGCGGGTGCGGGTGCGGGTGCGGGTGCGGGTGCGGGTGCGGGTGCGGGTGCGGGTGCGGGTGCGGGTGCGGGGTGTGTGTGTGTGTGTGTGTGTGTGTGTGTGTGTGTGTGTGTGTGTGTGTGTGTGTGTGTGTGTCTGTGTGTGTCTGTCAAACGGAGCATATTGACAGGTGGAGCCCAAACGGTCTGGCCGATGTCGACGTGTATAGCGCACGTGACCTGCGAGTATCAAGTCTGTCACCCACTGTGTGACCGGAGGAGACGAAAAATACAAATACAATGTTGGCGCCCACTTTTTGGCACTTCGCACGTGCCATGTGCCATCAATTGGCCTGCAAATGCTACCATCATCTGTCCGCCGTTTTGCCGCATCGAACAGTGCCACCCGTGTTGATATCAGCCCAGCCGTTTGGGCTCCACGTGCCAATATGTTCTGTTGGACACACACACACACACACACACACACACACACACACACACACACACACACCTATACGTGTGTACGGTGTAAGACGAGCACCTTGTCTGCACCGTGTATCTAGAGGACCACCTGTTGCGATTGCCTGAGGCCCGCCAAAATGCAGGCACTTAAAATGAGTGACGAATAGAGGTACCCTGACGTTTGAAATTTGTCAGAATCGTTTTAGGAAAGAAATGCCATGAGGTCGGAATGTCGAGGACCTCACCGGAATCCGAGGACCGGCTGTGTGAAATACGTGTACATTTCGTGAATTATGAGGACCGACAATCAGCTGATTATTCGCCCACTGAAAGTAGATCCCCGTCACAGCAAACTGCCTATCCGACGGATGGGCAACTCAGTCCAGATTTCAGGAAGTATTGTTCGGAAAAATTCCGTTATGGGGTCAAACGGCTTGTCACAATTTTCTCTATTCTATGAACATATGCAAATGTCATATCTTGGACGTACCCAGGGCCCCTGTCACGCGCGTCGCCAGGCATTGTGAACTTACAGATACAGATATTGATTGAGGTCATCCACGTGCAGGCAAGTAGCCAAGGGGGGGGGGGCCGCGGGGGCGGCCGCGCCCCCTGGAGGCCAGGAGGGCCCTTTTCGGAGCGCGAGGGCTCTTTTCGGCGCGCTGTGCGCGCCGAAAAAGGCCGACGAGACCGCGCGAAAGAGGACTTCAGATGCCCTTTAGGGCCACCAGGGCCCTCTCTGAAGGCCCTTCGACGTTCAAAAGAGCCCTGTGCATGTCAGAGGGGCCCCTGACCAGACCGAAAGGGCTCCTGAGCGGGTCAGAGGGCCCCCTGAGCACGTCGAATGGGTCCCCTGAACACGTCGAATGGGCCCCTAGCCAGCACAGAGGGCAGGTCGAGAGGCCCTGGGCCCTGGGCAGGTCGAGAGGCCCCTGAGCATGTCAACAGGGTGACATAGCGGCCAACGCAGTCCCTTGCCAGGTCATAAGGGCCCCTGAGCAGGTTAGAGGGTCTCTGGACAGACCAGAGGGCCCCTGGGAAGTTAAAAGGTTCCCTGTGCAGGTCAGAGGGGCCCCTGACCAGACCGAAAGGGCCCCTATGTGGGTCAGAAGGGCCCCTGAACATGCCGAATGGGCCCCTAGTCAGCACGGAGGGGCCCCAGGGCAGGTCGGAGGGCCCTCGGCGCATGTCGCAAGGCGACAAAGCAGCCAGCGCAATCCCTTGCCAGGTTGAAAGGGCCCCTTATAAAGCTAGAGGGCCCCTGGAGAGACCAGAGGGCCCCTGGAAAGTTAAAAGGGCCTCTGTGCAGATCGGACGGGCCCCTGACCAGACCGAAAGGACCAATGGGCGGGTAAGAAGGGCCCCTGAACATGCCGAATTGACCCCTGGCCAGCACGGAGGGGCCCCAGGGTAGGTCGGAGGGCCCCTTGAGCATGTCGGCAGGGCGACAAAGCAGCCAGCGCAGGCCGACCAGAAGAGTCGCTGGGCAGATCGGGGGGGGGGGGCTCCTGGGCAAGTCAGAGGGGCCCCTGGCCAGACCGAATGGGTGCCTGGGCCGGTCGGAAGACCCCTTGAACATGTCGGATGAGTTCCTAGCCAGACTGGAGGGGCCCCTGGGCAGGTGAGAGGGGCCCCTGAGCAGGGGCGGCGTATTGCGGGGGCAGGGTACCCAAAATACCCCCAGTCGAAAATCCTGGGGGGCATAAAGGCAATTTTTCCCCCTCCCCAGATTTTGGCCTGCTCAATCTGGGGGCAAAATGACCCCTGGGGGCAAAATGACCCTCCCCCACCCCTCCCCAGGATTTTCAACTGGGGGGGGGGGGGGGATTTTAGGTACCCTGCGCCCCGCAATCCGCCGCCCCTACCCCTGAGCATGTCGGTAGGGCGACAAAGCAGCCAGTGCAGTCCCTGGCCAAGTCGGAAGGACCTCTGAACAGGCCGAATGGGCCCCTTGACACACATGAGGGGCTTCTTGGAAGGTCAGAGGAGTTCCTGGTGAGACCAGAAGGGTCAAAGCACGTGGAGATCACATATGAAAATTAAATACAAAGAGGACTTACTCCACAATACAAATATTAAAAGCGGAGCTTTCGGGTATATTATAACACCCTTCGTCAGGGTGCTACAATATACCCGAAAGCTCCGATTTTAATTTGTCCTGTAGAGTAAGCCCTCTTTGTATTATATATATCACCCACTCCACATCATGTCTTTTCTCTTCGCGGATCCCAGATGAGTCCCTGAACAGGTCGGGAGGGCGTTGAAAAGGTCAGAGAAAAGGTCTTGCCCCTGGGCAGGTGAGGTCTAGACGATCTGAATTGAAGGTGAGGTCTAGACGATGGCGTTGAAAAGGTCTAGACGATCTGAATGGACCTTGGGCCTTTCAACAGTAAGAATACAGTTGTACAGGGAATCAAACTCAAAATTTTCGCGCCGCTTTGCGGTGCAATTTAACTGCAAATTCAATTATATGCGGGTTAGGAAAAAACTCGGCCCGTTTCTCGGCGCATTTATGTGTTATGTTGCTACTTTCCTATGTAATTGGGCAAAATAGTTCACTTTAGCACCTTTTTTACCGCACTTTTGAACGCACAATATAACAATTGTAGAGGTCCGCACCATACGCAATGCGACGCATTGATGAGAATGCATATCCAGGGCATAAGACTCAAAATGTTCGCGCCGCTCTGCGGCGCCATTTGTTTAAGAGTTCCAGGTCTTAAGCATAAACAATATTCCAAGTTGGTATAGCTGATTCCAAATTGGTGTCGCTCATTCCAAAGTTGATATGGCAGTTTGCTAACTCCAGCTCCTAAATGTTGGTATGGCCCATGCCATACCTGTCATACTGCATTTTCCATCCTTGTAACGTGCCTTTTCATCCGTGTTTTTTTTTTGGGGGGGGGGGGGGGGCTTTCAACGCTTGGAAAGGGGGCCCTTTCAACGCTCGGGAAGGGGCCCTTTCGAGGCGCCGCCCGCCCCCCCCCCCCCCCCCCCTGGACGAAATCCTGGTTACGTGCCTGTCCACGTGGCAGCGGCTGTTACGTGTCAAGCCAGGTAAAGCCAAGTCAAATCAAGTACTTATCATCTCTGTGTGTGTGTGTGTGTGTGGGGGGGGGGGGGGGGGTCGGATGCCCTTTGAAGTCAATTTTTGTCATGCAATACCGATAGTCGTAATGTTAAAAATTCCCATAAGTGTGGGGGCGACCCCCACTAGGTAGCGACAACCCTGGAGCTTGCACATTGTCTGTTTATGTAGTAATGACGCGCACGGCGGCTGTAAAATGTGGTTGCTTGTACAGAATTGACCTCGGCTAACTTTACCATCGATCTGACCTGACGATATTGATGTTTCTAAGGGGGGGGGGCGAGTTATAGGTATAACGTAGCGTTCCGCTTGGGAATATCCTGAGTAGCACCTAAATAGGTAATACGAATTCGCTAAATTGCATTTTTTATTGCAAATTGCAAATCTTGGATTTTATATCGGTAACCCCATATCACTTCAATTCTGGGGACTCCCTATTATAAGGCAATGGGCACTTAAATTCGCCTCTATTGCCTCAATTGACTCAATTTCAATTTAAAGTTGCCAAAGGTTTCAAATGCCTCATTTTGACATGTTTGGCATGAAACTGATACTCAAGATGTTCCCATCGGCGATTCTTGCCAATTCAGGTGAAATAATTAGGTACTCCGTGGGCCTTGCAGGGTCACCTGAGATCATCTGTGGTCATCAGCACTAATTTGCCCCTAACCCTCGACAGAATGGAGCCTTCAAATGTCATCATTGGATTTCTGGCGACAATGCCCGTGAGATGATATGCAATATACCCCATTTAGGTTATTTGGTGACCTTGACCTGAGGTCAGTTTTTATTAATAGTTGAAATAATAATGTCGGACTCAAATGTCAAGATGACATTTGAGTTCAAATGTCAAGATGGTCACCTCTATGGGGTTGCTGTGCATAACTTACGCAAATCTGTTTTTGTATTACGACTTACTTTCTATGGGCCAACCGGGACGGTAACCCGCACTTGTCCCCGGTCCGGGATGGATCGTGGCGACGTCCCGGTTGGCCAGGCGGGCTGCCCCGAAATAATAGGACATTGCAAGCAAGTGCTTTCAACTTACTCCTTGCCAACTAAGCTTCATTATAAAAAAAAAATCACAGGAATTACCTTCCTAATATCTGAATCCAGTATCCCGATAAATCATGTGCTGTGGCGCGTTGGTCAGTAGTTAGCTACAACTAGCGTTTCGCGATCAAAGGGATAGGTGCTCTGATTTAAGCGTAAGCTTATGGAACAATCCTTTTGTTTTGATGGCAACGTGCACCAGGGTTGTGCTCGACTCAGATTTTTTAGACTGACTCGACTCTGACTCATTTACGAAGGGACTCTGACTCAACTCTGACTCAAGCGAGGAAATTATTTGTTTTGAGTCGACTCAGCTTTGACTCATTTGCTTTTACCTCTGATTGAACTCTGACTCAAGCGAGGGGGACAATTTGTTTGAGTCGACTCAACTTTGACTCATTTGCTTTTACCCCCGACTCAACTCTGACTCAAGCGGGATTTTGTTTTTGTTTAGTCGACTGAACTTTGACTCATGTGAAAATTGCTTGAGTCGACTCATTTTTGACCTCAAGTTCAACTAACTTAACGACTTCGATTCAAATGTATTTGACTTGCAAAAACTCATTAGAATATTATATCATATAGGTAAACACTTTTATTTTGATTTACTCTAGATCAAGGCACATAATGAATATTGCATTATCATAAATATCTACTGCATCCAGCTGCATTGTAAGCTATATTCAAATATATGTTCCTAATAACAATAATAATAATAATAATGATTATTATTATTATTTCGCACCAGCACAGCTACGTATTGTTTATGTTATTGATTTATGTGGGTTTGAAAAGCACTCTAGAACATTGTTTGGACCCCTTTATTATTTGGTTGCTCCGATTGTTTTGCTTGTTATATCAGATGTGACTTTGACTTGTAAGAGGTTGAGTCGACTCAGCTTTGACTCAAGCAGCATCCAGGTGACTCAACATTGACTCAAGCGACATCCATGCGACTTCGCTCTGACTCAACTCAAACCCCTATTTTGATTAAGCGACTCGACTCTGACTCAAGTTGAGCCCTTATTTTGTTAAAGCGACTCAACTCTGACTCAAGGAGAGCCCCTATTTTTCTTAAACGACTCGACTCTGACTCAAGTTGATTTGAGTCAGAGTTGAGTCAAATCTGACTCACCGACTCTGAGTCGAGCACAACTCTGACGTGCACCAATGTGTCTATCCTGAATTTCACCTATTGTCAAGGCAAATAAATGTATGATGATGATGATGGTAATATTAGTAGATCCAAATTTGTGAAATATCATGGAGGATCCTGGTCAGTGGATAGGAATGATTTTGAATGGGGAAAGAGAGAATTTTCCCCTTTCTTCATGCAATACAATTTTAACAAATACCACTTCCCCTCTCATTTTTTTTTAGTATCCCTGATCCTGGATTTTCTTAGAGCTCTATCTGAAGAGCTTGCCAAATTATAGGTAAAGTTTTGGATACCTAATGCCAACATTCTTGATCGATCAAGTATTGTTTCCAAAGTTTAGTGAAATGTATTTGCTGGATCTTGTTATCTTTTCCAGGTATCTTGGCACAATCTCTTTATCTCTTATCACATATAAAATTAAATGAACACAATTATGTTTAAATATTCAATACTGGCATAAAAACTGTGCCAATGTAAAATCATGTTGGATTCTGAAAAATAACATACAATTTGTGGCATACTCAGACCAAAATAGCCACAGCATCATGCATCTGTAGTTCTTGTGGTAAAATATTCAATACTGGCAAAAATACTGTGTCATGTAAAATCATGTTGGATAAAATTATTGCTCTCATATGGTCAGAACCAAAAATAATAATGGTGTTTTCTATCTTATTTGTGGAGTATTGAATGATGCTTTGATTCTATTACCTACTTCAAATACGCAAGACATCAATTGTCCAAAACTATTTTGCAGCACCCATGGAATCAGCAAGTGATGTCATCATGGATGAATATGGAAACATTATTCTTGCATCCTTATAACAATAGGTACAACAAATATCAGTAGATGATGCAACGTTGCATGGTTCTCAGGGCTTATTTTAAGGGGAAAACCACTGGGGGGGGGGGCAAAAAGGTACCCCCATTTTTGGGATATCTTTTTGTGGCAAAAAGGTAGCCCCTATTTTTCCCTCCGCGAATTTGCGACGGTCACCTTATTTTGGTATTCGAGCTTACGAAATTCACTTTTCGAATTCACAAAAAAAAATTGAGGACATTTTTCCGAGAACAAAATATTTCTGGGGTTCAAAAAACCCCAAAAATAACAAATTCTAGATGGCCATTTGGAAGAGAATGACATTTATTTTCTTTTGACGTTTTGTATTTGCAATTTGCTTTGAAACTCTATTACAAAAATCAAACATTTATTGTTCTTCCACCAAAAATGGAATAACATGACGTCATTAAAACGTTATTATCTCCCCAAATACTTCATTAATTTCATTGAAATTTGGTGAGAAGACGTATAATTGATGTAGTATAAGGTACTATAGGTTTCACGTTGATATCTATTAGAGTTGTATAGTTATTGAGAAAATCCGGTAGGTGGCAGATTCTGCCCCCCCTCCACCCAGCGGGGCGAGTGTCACCGGGACTGCTTGAATTGCATCAGGTGCGCTGTTTTGTCTCATTGAAAGCAAGGGATACATCAAAACTAAAATTAAATCACTTAAGGAAAAAAAAAACTTTCGTTTGCATGAAGTTTTCTCCTAAGATCATTGTTTTTCACGTTCAGTGCCGGGAACGCGCGGGGGGGGGGGCATACTTGTATTGCATGCCCCCCCCCCCCCCCTCCCCCAGATGCCTGTGGGGGGGGGGGGCATTTTCCCCTGATGTCCGCCTCCTGGATCCGACAGCGGGGGCGGATACTCTCCCCCCTTAGGTTTTTTTGGAAATAGCGGAAAACGACGCCATTTCGCGCTGCCATTTTTGGTACAACTGCTTGCCTATCAATTGCCCAAATCCTGTTAATTTGTTTACCTTGGGTCTCCTCAGGTCAAGTTGCTAAGTCAAGTCTAGTGATCTCACCTCCAAAAAATGTAAGGTCGTGCCGCAGCCACATTGTTTGACTGATCATTTAGATACTCACAGGATTTAATCAGGTCATACACACCTACAATTCTGCTATTTCGGATGATTTTTATATCAGTGACCTAAAGTGAAGTATATTTTGTGACCTCCCAATTATAAGTCATTGGGGAAACATGAAAATGTATATAAATCCACAGGAAATGGCTAAATTTTCCCAATGTTCACCAGTCTTTTGCAATCTACGGTTTTACGGATCTACGTGGCAGATCTACGGTTAGGCAAAATGGGCAATTGCCCCCCCCCCCCCCAACCGCCTGAAATCGTCGCAAGATCGACACATGTCCTGATATAGAAAACAATCTCTAAGCAACTTTTACTAAGGAAAGTTAGCTTTAAATCAGGTATCAATACATAAGCAAGCCAAATCCGATGCGTTTTCAGAATTGTGCGAGACTTTTTGGAAATTCCCCCCCTCCCTCCCAAACCATACGTTCTGGATCCGCCAATGCAAAGATCCATGTAGTATTTTTATCCTGTGACCTCCACGAGGTAAAATATATTCACCCTGAGGTCATTCGTCATTTTTCTTCCATAACTTTGTATCGAACCAGTAAGACGCCGTAGTTGGTCAATTCTCTTACGCTTACTCATTTGCAGTTTTTCTCTCTCTAAAAAGTAAAATTATAAATGTATTTATAAACAGATACTGAATGTATTTGTATAGTACTCTCACATGTAGGTATGCCGTCCGTCAATAGCACGCATTTTCGTCAGCAGCACGTATATTCGAGTGCGATCGTGGATGTGACTAATTCTGTCACGGCTAGGTCATTCACCTCTCTCTGGCCTGCTGAAATATACCCCCCCCCCTCTCTCTCTATCTCTCTCCTCTCTGACCTGCCGAAATCTACCTAGCCCAATCTCTGCCTGAATCTATACCTGATGGAAGTGGTAGACATGATTGTCTACCACTTCCATCAGATGCCGACGCTTCCATCTTCCACGGACGAAGAGACGCCTCTCGTCCAAATTCCATCGTAGCCACGTCGTTGCGGTGCTTGTTGAAGTTCTTCTCCGTAGCGCCAGGGACGTAGTCAGGAGGGGGGGGGGCACGGAGCCATGCCCCCCCCTCCGTCTGAGCAAAATAAATGCACACGAGATAAAATGAGATCTCTGACGACCCAACCATACCCCTCCCTCCCCCCCGTCAACAAGATATGGCTGAGGAGCGATTTTTTTACTACCGGGTGCCCCCCCCCTCCCTGATAAAAATCCTGTTTACGTGCCTGCGTAGCGCATTTGACAATCGCGCCCGCCTGACTTCTTCTTGCACCAAGAAGAGTTGGCAGGGAGAGATGTTCGAGTTGATGCATGGGGCTGGCGCTGCGACTCGTGCTAACTCGTCCTATTTACCCTTGACTGGGATGACCTGTATCGGTGGCAGCGGCCTGAGTAAGATGAAGTTAATGCGCGGGGAGGACCGTGCCGAAAGTTTGTGACACGTAAATCCATGACTTTAAATTTCGCCTGTCAGCAAATATTGCGCGATCGGATATGGTCCATGCAAACAGCTCTGCTTAGCGAAGGGCGCCGACACCTTCAAACGTAAGGTTGGAACAAATACAAATATGCGCTCAGCTTTAGCTGACAGCACGAGGATAGACTGTTCACCGTACTTCCAGGAG
The DNA here is from genome assembly GCA_036785665.1 of Chirona hameri. NCBI lineage: Eukaryota > Metazoa > Arthropoda > Thecostraca > Balanomorpha > Balanidae > Chirona > Chirona hameri. The sequence continues at coordinate 23,751 of JAXIVJ010002441.1, forward strand.
CTTCTCCGTCTCGGCATTCAACTTTTTTTTGCGGGAAAGTCATTTAGGGCAGCCCCTGCCCCGTCCGGAGTGATAAATCATTCTACCTCAATTGAAGGAACATTATCACAGAAACTATTGTTCTTCTAGTCTCCCATGAGTGACACTCAGTGGCGAGCGTAGAAATGCACAAAGGGTCGGCTTCAGGGCCATCACTTGGTCTGAGGGGCCCTAGGTCTGAGGAAGCCCTTTTTCAGCCTGAGGAGACCCTTTGTCAGCCTGTGGGCCATTATGTTCCGAATGAGGGGCCTTTGGTTGGCGTGAGGGGCCCACGGACGGGTTGAGGGGATCCTCCAGCGCCCCGAAGGGAAACTTGGTCGGCCTGATGGGTCAAGTCAACCTGAGTGGTCCTCGGCCGGCTTGAGAGGACCTCGATCGGCCTGAAGGAGAACTTGGTCGGATTGAGCGGGCCCCCTGTCAGCCTGAGGTGCCCTCGTGCGGCATGAGGGGCCCTTAGATAATTTATAGGCCTGATAGAACCCTTGCCATGCCTGAGCGGACCCCAGGCTGGTCTGAGAGGGCGATTGTCGAGGCCTGAGAGAGTCTCGCACCTCCAGCAGTCACTGGCCAGAGGGGCGCCGTCACTGGCCTGAAGGGTGCCGCCATTGTCTGTGCCCATTGGCCGAAGGGGCACCGTAACTGGCCGATGGGGCGTCGTTACTGGCCGCAAGAGTGGCGTCACTGGCCGGAGGAGTGCTGTCACTGGCCAGATGGGCGCCGTCACTAGCCGAAGGGACGCTGTCACTGGTCAGATGGGCGCCGTTATTAGACGGAGGGGCGCCGTCACTGAACAGCGGGGCGCCGTCATTGGGTGGAGGGGCGCAGTCACTGGCTGGAGGGTCGCCGTCATTTGCCGGTGGGGCGCCATCACTGGCCGGAGGGGCGCCGTCATTGGCTGGAGGGGTGCAGTCACTGGCCGCGGAGGGGCGCCGTCATTTGCCGGTGGGGCGCCGTCACTGGCCGGAGAGGGGCCGTCACTGGTCAGAGGGGCGCCGTCACTAGCCAGAGGGGCGCCGTCACTGGCCGGAGGGGCACCGTCTTTGACAGGGGATGCCGTCACTGGCCGCAAAAGCACCGTCACTGGCCGGAGGGGCGTCCTCACTGGCCGGAGGGGCGCCGTCACCTGGCCATAGGGCGGCACATGGCTAGGTAGCGGCACATGGCTAAGGGGCGGCACATGACCAAGGGGCGGCAACTGGCATGAGGGCGGCATCCGACCTGAGGGCGGTGCCCCGCCAGAACGCGGTACGTGACCTGATGACGGGACCTGGCCTGAGGGCGGCACCTGCCTTGAGGGCGGCACCTGGCTTGAAGGTGGCACCTGACCAGGGGGCGGCATCTGGCCTGAGGGCATCACATGACCTGAGGGCGGCACATGACCTGAAGGCGGAACCTGGCTGGGGGCGGCACCTAGCCTGAGGGCGGCTCCTGGTCTGAATGCAGCAAATGTCAGATATCCAACCCTGTAAGCATGTCTATTTCCGCGCATTCGGCGCGGAAATTGGTCTGCTTGCGAGGCCCTTCCGCGCCTTCGGTGCGGAGGGGGTGCAGATGGGGGGGGGGGAGGGGGCGCCGCCCCCCTCTGTATCCACCCGCAGGGGGCGGCCGTCCCCCGCGGCCCCCCTGTATCCGCCCCTAGGGGACACTCGTCCCCCGCCCCCCTGTGGCGGAGCCCCTGCCTAACTACACACCAAATGTGAACACAATCGGTTCAGCAGTTGCCCCCACCCACTCCAAATTGTGTGGCGACGTTTCTGATCCAACAACCCCCGATCTCCGCCACTCTGCCGCTAATGAGCAATTGTTCAAAGGATATTGAAATTCAAGATATTCCGGAAATAATTTAAAGATACTTATTTTGGTTGGGAAATTCTAAAACTTAGGAATATCATGACATTTGCATTGGATTTGTATACATTTATCACCAGGTAAGCATATTTTATTTTAATTGAATACCTATCAACCGGAAACTGACATGGAAATAATGAAATCAGGGTGGGCAGCATTTTTTGACTGGGGGGAGGGGGGGGGGCAAAACGGCTCACTGGGGCACCCCCCCCCCCCCCGTTACCATGTTAAAATAGGCACTGATGGTTCTGGAGTACAATTATTCAGACACCCCTATCTTCATGTGTAGCACTCATTGTACCAATCATAAAATGTGTTGTGTTGAAAATGTGATGTGTGTTGACACAATGTGCTGCGTATTGACAAAATATGTTGCATGTTTACCAAATGTACCAGAGTGCCGATTTTTATCAATATTGTTAGTCACCGAGGCGTGAGAAAAAAACTTGCTTTTTAGAGTAATTGGCCATAAGAGCGCGAAAAATGGAAATGAGTTAGCCTGGCTCTTTGTCGGTGTCAACCTCGAGGTTTTTTCACCTCTGCCCAGCCCCACCGTTACCCAAATTTCCACCTACCACCTATTGCCTACCAGAGGTGCGTTACTGAATCTATGCCCTCAGCTTCATTCTCTTATTTCTTTTCTCTTACAATTTTACTTCTTTGGTGCTTTGGATGGTAGCAGATCCTTTCAAAATATAAACGCCTATCACTATGCAGCCGTACCCCGCAGTGGCAAAAATCTGTATCCTTACTTTCCTTCTGATAGGTAACGTGGCAAACCACCGGTAAAAAGGTGGATCAATAATACAACACATCACATTAATTAATGAAACACATGAAAGCCTTACCTCCAGTTGCAGATTAATAATCTTCAACCCAGCCCCGACTCAGCACACGCGTCAACCGCACAAATATGGCACAAACGTGTAGCTTACGAACGGCCAGGCCGTTGTCATCCCAATGCCTATAAGCTGATCTATAATCTGCGCTGATGACGTCACCAGGGGTACTACTTTTTGGATGCCTGTGAGTTTCCTTGTCATTAATATGAGACTTCATACTGTCTAACATGCATTATTGACGTTGCAATAATGTACGTTAGACATGTATGACACTTGCGAAGTAGTGTTTCATATATTTAGCTTGCTATGCCGGATATAAGTATTCCCCCGGTGACGTCATGACAGATAACTGCGCGGCAGGGACGGGTCTACCTTATCTCTATGACCTTGACGAACAGCTATCTATGTGGCCTTGACGAACAGCAGGACTTCTCCGCAGAAAATATAGTTTCTTAAAGTAAGATTCAAATACCTCAAATTTCATAAGAAAAATGAATTAAGTATTTCCGCCGGCTAAAATAATTAGTTATATTAATTAGGAAGTGATGAAAGCAACGAATTTCCAATAATTCTGAAATAGAAAAACCAGAGAGGTTCATGCGCGGATCATGGTGGTGCCATTCAATATGGCTGCCCCCACAGTCGTCTGAAGTTCACACACGTCAGATTGAAGCGACGTTCACACACATTCACACAATATGTGTGAAAAAGTAAGGTTTTCGTACATGTTGAGGACCATCTCAAAATTAAGTCAGATGACCGAGAAGACGTTAATTATCGGTTCTTGATTAGCTTTAAAGTCGAGGACCGGCTTTCGGTCCTCGACATACACCGGTGGTCCTCGACTTACCGGTGTGTGAAGGGCAAATGTCCTCAACATACACCGTTCACACACTCACACACACACACACACACACACACACACACACACACACACACACACACACACACACACACACACACACACACACACACACACACACACACACACACACACCCACACCCACACCCACACCCACACCCACACCCACACCCACACACACACACACACACACACACACACACACACACACACACACACACACACACACACACACACACACACACACACACACACACACACACACACACACACACACACACACACACACACACACACACACACACACACACACACACACACACACACACACACACACACACACACACACACACACACACACACACACACACACACACACACACACACACACACACACACACACACACACACACACACACACACACACACACACACACACACACACACACACACACACACACACACACACACACACACACACACACACACACACACACACACACACACACACACACACACACACACACACACACACACACACACACACACACACACACACACACACACACACACACACACACACACACACACACACACACACACACACACACACACACACACACACACACACACACACACACACACACACACACACACACACACACACACACACACACACACACACACACACACACACACACACACACACACACACACACACACACACACACACACACACACACACACACACACACACACACACACACACACACACACACACACACACACACACACACACACACACACACACACACACACACACACACACACACACACACACACACACACACACACACACACACACACACACACACACACACACACACACACACACACACACACACACACACACACACACACACACACACACACACACACACACACACACACACACACACACACACACACACACACACACACACACACACACACACACACACACACACACACACACACACACACACACACACACACACACACACACACACACACACACACACACACACACACACACACACACACACACACACACACACACACACACACACACACACACACACACACACACACACACACACACACACACACACACACACACACACACACACACACACACACACACACACACACACACACACACACACACACACACACACACACACACACACACACACACACACACACACACACACACACACACACACACACACACACACACACACACACACACACACACACACACACACACACACACACACACACACACACACACACACACACACACACACACACACACACACACACACACACACACACACACACACACACACACACACACACACACACACACACACACACACACACACACACACACACACACACACACACACACACACACACACACACACACACACACACACACACACACACACACACACACACACACACACACACACACACACACACACACACACACACACACACACACACACACACACACACACACACACACACACACACACACACACACACACACACACACACACACACACACACACACACACACACACACACACACACACACACACACACACACACACACACACACACACACACACACACACACACACACACACACACACACACACACACACACACACACACACACACACACACACACACACACACACACACACACACACACACACACACACACACACACACACACACACACACACACACACACACACCAGTACGTGTTTACCGTAAATAGCGAGGACCATGGCTGTACCGTGTGTTTCGAGGACCACCAATTAGAGTTGACTGAGGCTTCTGAATATTGAAGACCTTGAAGCCTGGAACGGCTGGATGGAGCCCATTATTGGAAACTGGGAATATGTAGTATAGAAAAGATGTCCATGATGTCGGAATGTCGAGGACTTCACCGGACCCCGAGGACTAGCTGTGTTAACTGCGTGTACAATTCGCGAATCTTGGGGACCGAGTTAAACACACAATAGAGGTGCAACCCGAGGACTATCAGCTGATCGTAAAAAAGTAGATTGTGACGTAGATACGTTGGAATCCGCCCATGATATCCCGTTCATGAACCGTACATTGGGAGTTAAGATGCAAATTTCAGAATTTGTCGTAGGCAGTGGGAAAACAGCGTCGCCCTCTATTTTCGCGCTAGGTACTTGCGGCCATTTTGACCAATAACATCCAATTTCATGACGAATATAGTTCAAATATCCACCAGGACACGGGTTAACCCGCGCCCCGTTCGGGTCTGCCGAGAAACACCATGGTATCTCGAAAACTACTGGTTGGATTTTAAAAATGCAAATAGCATCGGGTACAAAAACTCGCGGATGAGCATGAAAAAGTTGACCGCAATGTCACTGATGACGTCACAGACTAGGTCAAGTCCCAACAATTGGCCCGTTTACGTGCACTGGCATTGCCGTGCGAATTGGCAACTTTAAACGCAAAAGCAGCCAATCAATCGGCATGGATCATGTTCCTAACACTTCAAAGTACCATATCAAGCCTTCGGTGCCCGGTGGTCATGGGTCAGGTCAAGGTCATCTCAGGTCACGGGGTCAAAAAGATCAAAATGATTTTCTTACATTGGGTGTGGCAATACATGTTGTTAGGTCATTTTTTCGTTGAGCACGAAAAATGACCCTTAGTAAATCGTTTTTGTGATGAGAATCAGATACAAATGAAAAATCGTCAGAAAGCATAGAAAAGTGTCTGTTTTTGGCCTATAGGAAAGGGGATTACTCAGTCATTTTTGAATATATTGTCTTCAGATTTTATACAAATGTTTTTGGACTGAGCTGTATCAAATATATTACGTTTTTTTAATTATGGCAAATTTGTGAAAATATGTCCAAAATTCAACATTTTGAGCCTAAGAATATATAGTTCCTTTTACACACAAAATTGAAAATCCTGGATATCAGTTTGATAGCCCAACCAATTGAGTCGCTTTATACCGAACAATGGACTTTATCTTTAAAACTGTGCGTTTGACAACGATTTCCGCAAACCTCTATTTTTGGTCCCAAATCGCGGAACATGACGTCACTTTGACGTCATTGACGGTCGACCGGTCAGACCCTCAACGTTTTCTTTGGTCAGGATGTATATAATTGTTGTCTGCATAGCTGTGCAAAAAAAACGGCGGCGCTACTCGTCGCCGTTTTTCCACTATCGACAAAAAAAAACAGAGGGGCCGTTTCGCTCCCCCAACGGATCGCGGGCTCTCTGTGGCGGCCAGAATACCTAAGAGTTCCCTGCGGGGACAGAACCTCATACCCCAAAGAACTCGAGATCTATTTGACCGATTTTGGATCAAATACAATACGATATGTCATGATGTGAACTATCTACAAAAATAAATATCATTTTTGACACAATTTGGAGTCATAGAGGAGGTGGCAGGGGGCGGATCATAGAGGAGGTGGCAGGGCGAGGATCATAGAGGAGGTGGCAGGGGGCGGACCCATCCTTGTGCGTGTGTGTGTATGGAGGGGGGGGGGTCGAAAAAGGAGTTAACTTCCTTCTATGCACTGCCATAGGCATAATGCAATACACTGGTCGTGGGGGGGGGGGGGGGCATGGCCCCGTATACCCCCCCCCCCCCTCTGGATCCGCCTATGGGGAGAGAGGAAAAAGGGGTAACATAGATAACTATTTAATGCTATTGCGCTGAAGCTTTTGAACAGATCCTGATGAACAAATCTCTTTTGAATACAAAACTATCGGTCTTTAACTTATAGAAACATTAACCCGCTTACTGGAGGGGTCTGATAATTACACGCCCTGGAGGGTGAGGGGTTCCGCCCTTCTGAGATCTCAGCTTCTATAACAGCTAGAATAACTAAATTTGATGGGCAGGTCGGGTTGTGGGGAACTCTGTAGTGTACCTACAATTTGCATGATCCTAGATCAATATTTTCAAGGTCAAATGACGTCATCTAAGTTCAAATCAGCCAAAATATGACTTTTTAGTAAGACCTGACCATTACCTTGTAAACTATGGAAGTTGGGGGGCAAATCGAAAAAAAAACACTGGATCCCCTTTTATAGTTTAGGCCTCTTTTAGGCCTATGGCTTAGGCCTATTATAGTTTAGGCAAAAGGTCATCAAATGGAGAAGAAAAAAATGTTTTCAGCAAAACTTTGCTCGTGGACCTATGACTTTTTACCTAAGCATGATAGGAAATACGGTTAACACCACCGTGTTGGTCTCAGCAAGGCGAATCAGCAATATAATGGTGTTATACCTATGTTTAGGTCAATTTTAAAATTTGTCCTCAGGCGTTGGCGGATCCAGAAGAGGTGTGTGTGTGGGGGGGGGGGGGTCGCCACGGGGCCATACCTCCCCATCCCCCAAACGACTTGATTTTTAACATAACGCCTATGGCAGTGCATGGCAAGAAATTTATAGCGTTTGATTTATAGTTATTATGAACAAATGTTGATGAAATCTGATGACCTCGGATGACCTAATAATGGGTCACTGTTCTAAAGTCCCCCCTCCAGTGCGCGTGTTAAGAAGATAGGTATTGAAACAAATGAAACAGACAAATTATTTTAACATCTTCGTGTTTCTGTCAAGTCCTTTAAAAACATACCAACTTGGATCAATTTTGGAAAGTCTAAAATTTCCCCGTTTTTTCCCCAAAATTTCCCCAAAATTTCCACTGTGATGAACATTACGGTGACCGAAATTGGTCAAATTGCATATCAAACGATGCACCTAGACGAGACAAACACTTTTTCACCAGTTGTGAGTATCTACGGTTATCCTGTCAAAACTGATGAAAAACGTTTCATTGACCTTTCCGTGACCTTGTAACCTTGTTCTTCCAACCACAACCGCTGCTGGGCTCGGGTGGGGCCCGCGTCCGGACGAACGGGAGGACTGGTTTCTCCTCTGCTGGTTCGGGCTCCGGGCCCGCCACTGCAGCGCCGATCAGGCCAGCGCTGGTGAGGCGAGCCACCCGGCAGTCCGTGAACGGTAAGCCAGGCTGACCGGATGCTTTATATTCTAGATTCTTAGATCGATTTATATTTATTCATCGTCAGGTAAAGTAATCGAATTTAGCGCAGCGAAAAGCTATTACATTTTTAGAACACCGGTCACCAGCGGTTTCAAAAAATGAAAAATGGTACAAAAATAGCCAAACTATTTCGCTCCAGTTTTGATCACCCGTGATCAAGAAATACATGCAAGGTGTGGTGTATTTATAATTTTTGAACTTGTGAACGTTTATAACTTACTACAATTGGCGTATTTTAGCAATCTGTCAATTATTTGTTCAACATCTCGCTGTTGTTTAGCTTCCGCGACGTCTTCCTCTGTGCATCCAATATGTGGTTCCCCTATCAGGAGACGCCCTGCTTCAACGGCAGCCAGCTGAGGTCGAGGCCATCAACGGTGTCAACCTCTAGGGTAGCATCTGCTGCCTGCATCTCCCGCTGATGTGTGGTCTCCCTGCCAGCACGTTGCGGGGGTGGCCACACCCACAGGCCACCACCGCAACGGCTCCGCCCGCCCGCGCGGCTCTGGCTAGTAGCTGATGGCTCGTGGCTGATGGACACAGGTGGTGTCTCGGCGCCACGAGGACGATAGTGAAAGCGTTAGCTCGGACATCGGGCAGTGATCTGTGACTTGTGCTGATTGTTGATTTACTCTCCATGTGAAGCTGGTGCTGAAGCTTCGATGCTAAGTGATTGTTGTGAGCGCGATTCTTTCTCTCATTTTGTTGCTGTTAATCCGGACATCCAGTTACTGTATGGTATGTATAGGTAGTATGTACGTGCAGAATGTACAACGGTCTGTCCGTAGCCAATCAGCAACGGATTGATAATTGGATGTCGGATAGCTGGGATAGTTCATGCATGGCTCGCGCTTCACTCAGTCATCTGTAAACGATTTGTGACTATCACACAGCTAATACAACCTATGCTAATACAACCTATGTTCATTCTAAGGTGTTTAACTATTTTACATTGTCACATTTTTCGTTTTTTTTAAATGAATCACGAAAAGTTCCGCTTCTGGTCACTATACTACCAGCCAATAGTCATCAGTCACCTGTTCAGTGTTCATTTGCATTTACTGATAGCATTGTGGAGTAGAAAATGATGATTCAATTAAAATTGCTTTGCAAGTAAAATTGTGAGCAATGAGCAATCAGCATTCAACACCATGATTGGAATTTGGAATCAGCCTTGAGAATTGAGATGGAAAAAACAATATGTCACATTGTCCACTACAGTGTTCCGATATTGGGTTTGGATTTTTAAAGTCTTCCGTGTTCACTGGTTTCAGATTTTTAGAATATTTGATTGGAAGAGGTACGTTTTGGTTGCTGTAAGTATTTGATGTCCATACTGACACCATGAATTGTGTATTGGTAATTGGTATTGGTATGATTTTTAAGCTGTATATTATGTTTACATATTACATTTTGAAGCTGCTTCAGCTTTTAACTTTACATTCATATTAATTTGAATGTTTTGTTTGTACAGCTGCCAAATATTAACCCTCGCCCTACAGTAGCTTTTTCACCTTCGACCTACGGGGGGGCTGACAGGCCCCCCTGTTAACTTCCAAACCAAGCAACTTAGAGCAATACGGTAAGAACCAGCATGTTGCCTGCCATGAGAGGAATATAACAGTATGCGATTTTTAGGTTTCAGGTCAACGGGTGACCTTCCAGGTCAAGTGAATGACCTCGGATTTACCACGTCCAGAACAGCGATTTTGCTCTTCAGAAAACCTACAAATTAGAAATTGATAAATGTAAATAAAAAGGCATGTTCCTAGACCAGTTTTGGCTCAGAGATACAGAAAAGGTAATTATTTGTTCGTATCTTGTCAAAAAAAAATCAAAAAAAGTTATTAAAAAAAATGACGTCATCAGTTTCTTACACTTAGGGAGCCATCACTCAGTCAAAAATGAAGATATTGCTTTGAAATTTGGTATGAGTATTGTTCATACTCAGTTCTCTCACATATATTCCGTTTTTTTAATATCTTTGTAAATTTTGATTTTGTGGGGATTTTTCCTTTTTTTTATTTAGGGGTCAAAAACCTAAAATTTTGCAAATCCGAGATTGCCATTTTAAAGAGAATGCCATTTTGTATCTCTAGTGAATTGCGTTTGCCATTTGCTTTTGTAACTTTGTTTTCTACGATTTTTCAAATATTTCTATTTTTTACCAACATGACGTCATCAAAACGTCATTATTTCCCAAATTTCTCAGCCAATTTCAACAAATATTTTTCAGCATACGTATAATTGTTGTAAACTCAGCTACCGATACTTTCAGCAAGATGCACTGCATTTGTAAAAAAGTTATTCAAGAAAAACCTCAGAAAAACCCTCGCCTGTCAGGCGAGGGTTAATATATCCAGGATCTGCTGGATCCCACGGGGTCTTGTGTTAGTCTAGATCCATGATCCCAGTGGATCCCACGGCACAAATACAATGTTAGATGATTGATCCCGTTGATCCCACGGCAAACATATAAGGTTTGATCCATGATCTCGTTGATCCCACGGCGCAAATATAAGGCTGGATCTATGATCCCACGGCAAAACTGATAGGGTGGATCTATAATATCAGTGGATCCCGGATCAAGATCACTGGGATCACATCCCGGGATCCATTTTTGGGATTCATGCACATGTCTGCACACGAGTACAACTGAAACATCCATTTCTCGCAACACCCACCCCATGATCTCACAGATCATGGGGTGGATCATGGAAACAGAAGTCGGTCATATGATGGACGTCGATGTCTCTCCCGGCCGCCGCGTCTAACGCTCCGCCAGACAGAACAAGCCTGTCGCGCCGGAACTCCAGCGCTCTCGTCACCGCTGAAGATCGGCCATCTGAATGTCCGGTCACTGACCAGACATCTCGACGACGTCAACCCCCTGCTGCTGTCAGAGAAGCTGGACGTACTGTGCCTCAGCGACACCTGGCTGTCGGAGTCAATGATCATCGGACGCTGATGTTCCCGGACTACACCATCACGCCAAGGGACAGACGTGGTCGCCGCGGGGGTGGCGTATCTATTCTCCACCGGAACAGCCTGTCCATAGAGCCGCTGACGGTGCCCTCCGCGGACTCGCCCCTGGAATCTGTGTGGATTCAGCTGACCGGCCGTCGCCAGATCGTCGTCGGCGTCATCTACCGCCCTCCGTCGGGACCTGTGACACCAGTCATTGACGACCTTCACGACCAGTTCGTCCATGTCATCTTCAAAAAGAAGCCAACTTACATCCTCGGCGACACTAACTTCGATATCACCCAGCCAGCTAAAGCGGGAGTCAGAGAGTACAGACGGCTGCTCAATCACCATATCACCCAGCCAGCTAAAGCGGGAGTCAGAGAGTACAGACGGCTGCTCAATCACCTTTCCCTTGATCAGCTGTTCGATATCACCCAGCCAGCTAAAGCGGGAGTCAGAGAGTACAGCCGACTGCTCAATGACCTTTCCCTTGATTAGCTGATTACGTCACCCACCCGTCCCGGACCAAACCCGAGCCTGATCGACCACCTGATCACCGACAGACCTGCCCTCACCTCTGACACACGAGTGGTTACATCCAACATCAGTGACCACGACTTGATCACCGCGTCTGTCGCCGGCGTGAGAAGCCGTCACCAACCGATGACCGTCACTGTTCGGTCGACTCGTCACCTAAATCAAGATGCGCTGTGCTTGGACCTCCTGTTGGCCGACTGGACTCCTGCTTACCAAGCGGAGACCACGTCAGGTAAATGGAAAGCCTGGAGGTCGGTGTTGGGCCCATTGATCGACCGGCACATGCCCTTGCGACAGATTAAGATAAAACACCAATCTCAGCCGTGACTCTACGATGAAGACGTCAGAGCGGCAATGGAGGCCAGAGATGCTGCACGCCTGGACAAGGAGCGAACTCCATGTGAAGAGACTGATCGTGAGTTCGGCGCCAGTCGGAATACAGTGAAAACGGCCCAAAACCGTGCCTGCTCTGAATATTTCCTTGCGTCCTATAGACACTCTAAATCCACCATGTGGAAGGACATTCGCCGATTCCTCGTCTCCTCAAACAAGCCCCAGCCGAGTCATCATAACCCTGCAAGCCAATAGGCCGGCTGGCTGGACCGGCTGAACCACTATTTCGCCGAAGTTGGCTCGACAGTCGCGGAGAGCCTGGCTGCTGCGGACACCTGGGAGACGCTCCGGCCGCGTCCGCCAAGAGTCATTAGCGGTGCGTTCAGCCCCCGGCCGGCAACTCTACCGGAGCTGTCTGCGGCACTCCAGCGCCCGAGTGCGTCCAAAGCAAGCGGAGACGACGGCATCACCATCGCCATGCTGCGGATGCCTTTCCCGTGGTGGGTCCACACCTCGTGCTTGTGATCAACAGCAGCATTACCCACTCCGAGTTACCCCCGTCCTGGCGAGCTGCAACAGGGACTCGTATAAGGAAAATTGACAAGGGGGGGGGCAGACTTAAGATGACTTATTTTCATTCCACCTGTTCTTGTCCACGAACAGTCACACTTACTCTGGTTTTTCCATAGTCCATTGATATCGTTAAAACGGACAGTAATATTCATACAAGAAATAGTTGTACATTCAAACAATTATGTTGAAATGATTGATAAGTAGCCAAATTATACATTGTTATTAACCCGCTATTGACTGGCGACGTTTAACATCCCCCCACGACGAACTGTCGCATAAGCTCAAAAACTAATAGCTCTATGAACGTGACACTTTAACTACATTTTCAACTATCAATTTGACGTATGCTGTGTAAAAATGAAGCAATTTCGTCGAACAATATTTGAGATATAGCAAATTTAGTGACGTCACTACACACGAGTTGGACGAAAAAATCAGGTAAAATGTAACTATGTAAAATTATGTAACTCTGTAACAGTAAAATGTAAATGACCGTACACAGGTTATATTTTGAGAAAAATGTAAGCAAAAACCTCAAAATATTCAAAATGGCAAGGGCTACAAAATGGATATCTCGGAGTTGTTAAATTCTAGTTTTTGACCAAAAAAAACAAAACAATTAAATGCCCAAAAAATCAAATTTGTCAAAGATATTACAAAAACGTGAAATATATTAGAAAAACACTTATGGGCAATTCCTAAAAAAAAATTGTAAAACAATATCACCATTTTTGACTGACTTATTGCTTCTAAAGTATGGGTAATTCAGATGACGTTTTTTAATGGTATTTAAGACCAGCTGCCAACAAATGAACGTCACCGCTGCATTTCTGAGGCAAAACTGGTCCAGATACATGTTTTATTTATATTTATCAATTTCAAATTTTGACCTTATGTGGCCTGACCTTGACCTGAGTTTTACACTAACTTCACTTAAATGAAGTCAGGTCGTAAAATGACTATCACTATGGAATTACACGTGTAAAATTACCCATAAAACACATGTCGCATGACTTTCGTAGATATTTTGCACATGGTGTCCTTCTGTGGCATTGACTTTGACCTTGACTTTTGCCAAAAATCTTACTTTAGCTGATGCGGGATGTGTATTATACCTTTGAGAGCACTTTGAGTGATCATGGTCGCAATCGAAGGCTTTGGATGGAAAGTACCTAACCTATGTCCCATACACTCAAATACCTCGATTTTGACCTTTGACCTGACCGTGACCTGAAATGTGACCTCTATGTGAACCTTTAGAGTATGCTTTATATGTCAACTCAACTGAAACCACCCAACTGAATAGGTTCTGGGGGGAAAGGCATCTTTTTGTGGCAAAAAGGTACCACCATGTTTTTTCTCCACTGATTTGAGCCGGTCACATTATTTTGGTATTCGAGCTTAAGAAATTCACTTCTCAAATTCACGAAAAAAATTATTGTTTTTCCAGAAGAAGAAAAAAATGCTTTATTTTTATTTCTGGGGGTCAAAAACACAAAATGTCGAAAATCCGAGATACCAATTTTGAAGAAAATGTCATTTCTTTTTTTTGACGTTTATTATTTGCAATTTTCTTCAAAACTCTAATTTCTACGATTGTTGAAACATTTATCTTTTTTCCACCAAAAATGGCATGACATGGCGTCATTAGAACGTCATTATCTCCCAAAATACTACATCAAGTTCATTGGAATTTGGTGAAAAGACGTAGAATTGATGCAGCATAAGGTACTAACAGTTCAACGTTTATATCTATCATAGTTTTCAAGTTATTGAGAAAATCCGGTAGGGGGAGATATTCTCCCCCCAGCGGGTCGCGGGTTAAGTGTCACCGGGGCAGATTGGTTATTGTTTCAACTTTTTTGGGGAACGATTCAATCATGATTCCTTTTGGAATCTGAATGATTCAATCACCGTTCGATTAACGGATAAAATTGTGAGAATTGATTCTTTCCGATACAAAGAATCAAAACAAATATTTTAATTGATTCACGTTGGATTCAACGTTTAAATATATGTGGTGAATTTATGTAAAATGAATATAAATCGAAGCATACATATATATGATCATCAAAACATTGTTACAGCAATACTATTTCAGTATAAATGAATGTAGCCACTGGGACTGCATGTATTTGCACAATTTGCCAGTGTACTTGAATCGTTAAATCTTTTGATTCAATCAACCTTGACTTGATGCGGGTTTTGATTCAATCAGGATTCATGAATCAAAAGATATGGTGGTGAATAAATTATTTCTTATTCAATGAATTTTGAATGAACGATTCCAATCGATTCAATCAGTGTCGAATCAATAACCAGTCTGCACCGGGGCTCCTTGAATTGCATCTGGTGCCCTGTTTTGTCTATCATTGAAAGAAAGGGATATATACAAACTTCAAATTCAATCACTCGAGAACAAACTTATGCTTTCGTGAAGTTTTCTCCTAAGATCATTGTTATTCACGTTTAGTGCAGGGAACGCGTGGGGGCATACTTGTATTGAATGTCCCTACCAGATTCCTGTGGGGGGTATTTTCCGCTGATGCCCCCCCCCCTGGATCAGCCAGTGCCAGCAATTACTGCCAAGGAGAGCCTCTCCAGACACTTAATATAATTCATTTTTCCATTTTTGCAAATTTATATAAGCAATTGCGAAAGTTGTCATGCCGCGAAGCGGCGCGAAATTTTCCGTTTTTTTACTGTGGATAGCTGGATTTTGGCTGCTGCAAAGACATTTTTTTTAACGATTTTACGATAAATTGGGAACGCGCGGGGGGGCATACTTGTATTGGATGCTCCCCCCCCCCCCCCGGTTCCCTGTGTGTGTGTGTGGGGGGGGGGGGGATTTGTCCCTGATGCCCCCACCCCTGGATCAGCAAGTGCCAACAGTTATCACCTTTTTAAACTTGCTCCCCCCCCCCCCCAGTGGTCAGTTTTTGCCTCTAGGGGGGGGGGGGCAGGAGGCGTGACTGGGGGGGGGCGCAGTTAACATGTTAGACGAGTCCCTGAGCTGCAACCGTTGTCCCCCTATACAAGAGTGGTAACTAGAGTGACCCCAGCGATTATAGGCCAGTTTCAGTGCTGTCTGTGGTCGCGAGACTCTGTGAACGTGTTGTGTGCACCCAGCTGATGAATTACCTGACCAGTCATCATATCATATGTCCACAGCAGTACGGATTCCGCCCCGGCCTATCCACAGAGGGCGCCCTGCTCGACGCTGCCCGTTACATAACCGACAGCATTGATGGTGGACGTGTGACGTCACTCGTCACTGCAGACACTTCCAAGGCTTTTGACAGCGTCGAGCACGGCCGTCTCTTGGAGAAGCTGGGTGGTATGGCATCGATGACAGGTGGTTCCGTCCATGGCTTTCCGGTCACACTCAATCTGTTAGAGGCGGAACAGGTGTCGAACTGCCGGTAACCCATGGAGTGGTGCAGGGATCGATCTTGGGCCGAGTGGTATACCTCGTATTTACCAATGACTTGTCACAACATATGCCGCACGGAAAGATGGTACTGTAGCCGATGACGCCCAGTTTCTGGATTCCGACTCGCCATTAAACCTCCCAGAATTGAAACGGCGCGTTGAGGATTTTTGTCTTCGATTGCGTTGTTTTGGTTCACCAAAAACAGATTGACGGTAGACCCTACGAAAACTGGCCTACTTGTTCTAAAATCCCCGCGCCAAAACATGGACTTTAACCTACGGGAGCTTTTGTCACCTTCGCCCTACGAGGGGGGGGCTGACAGCCCCCCGGTTAACTTCCAAACCAAGCAACTTAGAGCAATGTGGTAAGAACCAGCATGTTGCCTGTCATGAGAGCAATCTAACAGTATGCGATTTTTTTTAGGTTTTAGGTCAACTGGTGACCTTCCAGGTCAAGTGAATGACCTCGGATTTACCACTTCCAGAACAGCGATTTTGCTCTTCAGAAAACCTCAATATTGGAATTTGATAAATGTAAAAAAGGCATGTTCCTAGACCAGTTTTGGCTCAGAAATACAGAAAAAGTAATTATTTGTTCGTATCTTGTCAAAAAGTCAAAAAAAGTTATTTTTAAAATGACGTCATCAGTTTCTTACAGTTAGGGAGCACTCACCCAGTCAAAAACGAAGATATTGCTTTGAAATTTGGTATGGGTATTGTCCATACTCATTTCTCTTACATGTATTCCGGTTTTCTAACATCTTTGAAAATGTTGATGTTGTAGGGCCTTTTTTTATATTTATTTTAGGGGTCAGAAACCCAAAATGTTGAAAATCTGAGATTGCCATTTTAAAGAGAAGGCCATTTTGTATCTTTGGTGAATTGTGTTTGCAATTTGCTTTACAATTCTGTTTTCTACCATTTTTCAAATGTTTCTCGTTTTTTTACCAACATGACGTCATCAAAACATGATTATCTCCCAAACTACTTAACTAATTTCAATTACATTTTACAGCATACGTATAATTGTTGTAAACTCAGCTTCCGAAAATGTCAGCAAGATGCACTGCATGTGTAAAAAGTTATTTAAGAAAAACCTCAGGGGGAGGGCTGTCAGCCCCCCCCCCCCCCGTAGGACGAGGGTTAACTTTACCATACAATTGGGAAATTCTGAAATAATTCCAGTGCAGTCGGTGAAGTTCTGGGTGTCAACCTCAACTCATGCCTGACGTGGGAACAACACATAGCCGCCATCACCCGACGCTGTTACTGTGTTTTGATCGGGCTCGCCAGAATGCAGCGTCGCGTGCCGCGTGCAACGAAGCGACTGCTGGTGGAGGCGCTTGTGTTTCCTCATTTGCAGTACTGCATGTGTGTATGGGGAGGCTGTACTCAAACCCAAAAACGTAGGCTGCAGAAGTTCATTAACTTTGGCGCTCGCGTTGTCACTGGCCTGGGGTACCGCGAGCGAGTATGCGTGAACTTGGCTGGCGTGTGATAAATGATATGGTTATCGAACGAGACTTGTACGCTATGTATACACTCACTCATGCCGAGAAAGCCCCCGAACTACTCTGTTCACGGATCATCAGTCGCTCCGATGTATCCACGCGCACAACCAGGGGTACCAGTGACGGGCAGCTGGAGGTGCCGCGCGCACGCACTGAGTTCGCCAGGCGCTCGTTTTTCATCCGAGCCATCAGAGCGTGGAATGATTTGCTGCTGAATGTGAGGACTTCACCCACTTTGGCTATTTTTAAAAAGTGTCTTAATGATGTTCTTTAAACTTGCATTGTGTGTATCTTGAGGGTTGGTGTGCATCATTTAACCCGCGCGGCGCTGGGGGGGGGGGGTAAATTTTTTTCCCCCCCTCCCGGATTTTCTCTATAACTTGACAACTATGACAGATATCAAAGTGAAACTTACGGTAGCTTATGGTGCATCAATTCTACGTCTTCTGCCATTTTTTTTTTTTAATTCGTGAAAATTTGTGGCAGATACTGAAGTTTTAGTGACGTCATGCCATGTCATTTTTGGTGAAAAAAACGTTATATGTTTGAAAATCGTAGAAAAATGTTTATTTAGATTAATCAATTTCAAATTTTGACCTTATTATGACCTGACCTTGACCTGAGGACGATTATATGGTGTCAGGCTGTGCAAATGGTTGCTTCTATCGAATTATACGTGTAAAATAGCCCATACAACATGTGTCGCATGGCTTTCGTAGACCTGTGACCTTGTGTGACCTGACCTTGACCTTGACCTTTGCTTACAATTTCACTTTTACTTATGCGGGAAATGCATTATACACTCTGGAGCACTTTGTGAGATAATAGTTGCAATATAAGGCTTTGGATGGAAAGTATAGCCCCAAAAACTCAAATACTTACATTTTACATTTGACCTGACCGTGACCTGACATGTGACCTTATTTTAAGAATTTCGAGTATGCATTCGATTCTTCTCGTTGAGAGCTTGCGATCGCCGCATTGCGCGTCTCGCTGCGGTTATTGGTTCGGAAGATACGAGGGGGGGGGGGTAAAATTTACCCCCCAGCGCCGCGCGTTCTGCTGTAGAGTCCAGCGCCGCGCGGGTTAATGCGTGGGCGATATGTTTTTACATCTATGTAATTTGACGTGGAAAACTGAAAACCCATGTTATGGATATGTTCCGAAATATATGATATGATGATGATATGATGATATGATCATCACGACATACATCAGAACAATCAACACAACTGAACTTAAACACAATCTTCGCAACACAGACGCCGGGGCGGCCGACTGCTCCGCTGCTGTACAGCGGCACTACAGCTCCACTGCTCCGCTGCTCCACTGCTCCGCTGCTCCACTGTTCCACTGCTCCACTGCTCCGCTGCTGCATAGCGGCACTACATCTCCACTGCTCCACTGCTCCACTGCTCCACTGCTCCACTGCTCCGCTGCTCTGCTGCTCCACTGCTGCACAGCGGCACTACAGCTCCACTGCTCCACTGCTCCACTGCTCCACTGCTCCACTGCTCCACTGCTCCACTGCTCCACTGCTCCACTGCTCCGCTGCTCCGCTGCTCTGCTGCTCCACTGCTCCGCTGCTCCGCTGCTCTGCTGCTCCGCTGCTGCACAGCGGCACTACAGCTCCACTGCTCCGCTGCTGCACAGCGGCACTACAGCTCCACTGCTCCGCTGCTCCACTGCTCCACTGCTCCACTGCTCCGCTGCTCTGCTGCTCCGCTGCTCCGCTGCTGCACAGCGGCACTACAGCTCCACTGCTCCGCTGCTCCACTGCTCCACTGCTCCGCTGCTCCGCTGCTGCACAGCGGCACTACAGCTCCACTGCTCCGCTGCTCTACTGCTTCACTGCTCCACTGCTCCGCTGCTGCACAGCGGCACTACAGCTCCACTGCTCCACCGCAGCTGTCTCAGCTCCAACTCAGCTGTTTCAGCTGTCTCAACTCCAACTCAGCTATCTCAGCTCCACCGCAGCTGTCTCAGCTCCAACTCAGCTGTCTCCGCCGTCTCAACTCCAACTCAGCTGTCTCAACTCCAACTCAGCTGTCTCAACTCCAACTCAGCTATCTCAGCTCCAAATCAGCTGTCTCCACCGCAGCACACCACGTCGCTGCCCAGCGACAGGTCCGGCACCACCAGTGCTGCGAGCATCACTCGCCCGCGCTGGTGAGATGCCGTGACGTTGGCCGTTCCGCTGCAGCTCACCCTGGGCAGAGGTACATGACGTCAGCGTGCTGCACAGGCCGTCCCAGACGTCGTCCTCTGTCTCGCAGTCCGAGTCGGTGATCAGCGTGCTGCTGTCGCCGAGCACCGGCAGCTTGCCCCGCAGGGTCAGTCCTCACAGTTCAACTCCGGAGTCATACCGCGCTGCTACGTTTACCACTGCGTTCGTCGGTCGCGTCACCCACCACTGCTCTCTGCTGGCATAGTGCCGAAATAGCTTGTAATGTCCAAACACAGATCCTTCGACTGGTCTTTTTTTCTCTTTTTTTCTTCAAAGTTTATTATCTTTTCAACATATGCATTGCATTATACTACATTTCTCACACGCACGCACCCCCCACACACAAACATGGTCCCGCATCGGCATCTGTGCAGCCCGTCTGGCCAAGCCGGAACGGTGCCCATATTGGCAAAAACCCGTCCCGGCTCCGGGGAGGTCTGGGGGTTACTACCCCGGCCGGGGAGAGCTGTGGGGTACCTCCCGACGCTCCAGACAGGCTGCAGCCCCCGCCCGCACTGCCTCGCGCTTTACATCGCGTGGCAGTGCCCCATCGGCCGGCCGGGCGCGCGACCCGTCAGTCCGTTAGACTGGCACACCGCGCGCCCGGCCGGTCGACCGGCCTTGCAAGGGTCGGTCTCAGGTTGGCCCGGTTGGGTAAGGGCGGGGACGCACAAATATGCAAACACAACACACAGGCATGTTGCACCACGCACCCCTCGACTGGTCTTATTGCTCACGCTCAGCCTCAAACATCTCAGTCGGTCTAAAGATGCCCTCAGTCTTTCTGGGAGGCCCTTAGTCAGCTTGAAAGGGTCCTCGGTGGGCCTGCGGGACCCTCGGGCTTCCTGAGATGGCTCTCGGCCGGCTTGAGGAGCCCTCGTTCGACCTGAGAGGCTTTCGATCGGTCTGAGGGGCACTCGCTCGGCCTGAGATGTCCCTCGGTCGGCTTAATAGGGCACTTGGTCAGCTTGGGGCCCTTGGTTGGCCTGAGCGGGCCCGTTTGGCCTGAGGGGTGCTCGGTCAGCTTGATAACCCTTGTTTGGCCCGAGGGGCCTACGTCGGCTTGACGATCTCCAGCCCTGAAGCCATACCAAGTAAAGCAATGCCAAATAGTTTATTTTTCGCTATCGCCGGTTGGCTCATGACTCATGTTTTGCTCGAGCCGTTTCTCATATAATAAGCCCGGACATTTGTTCTCTTTCACGCATCGTATTTGTTCCGAGTCGCTAACAATATGCTATTGCCACAATACAGTAGAAGCATTCGATTCGAGTTATAGAATAGCCTTTGGTTATAACAGATTGGTCTCACGAGGTAAAAATAAATAAATAAATGACAAATACACTGTCTCGCGTCTGCACTGCATCCTTCCATGGCCCCACCTCCAAACTGGGACGCCGCCGTCATTCCGGGCGACGCGCATCCACTTGATTAGCATAGCAATCGACTGGCTGACGTTATTTTCAAAGAGGCTCCCGGCGTCCAGGCATGTCGCTCGGCGGTGTGACATGCTGGTACGGCCGGCAGTGGCTGGCCGGCGGGTCAGGGGTCTGCACCGCCACCAGGACCGGTCCTGCCACCAGTCCTGCCGGGCCGTCTGGTGCCGCTCTGCCGGGAGAGAGATAGAGTGAAAGCGAGAGAGGGTCATCTCTGGGAGCGCCCGTGCGGCGCCGGTGGGACCCATTGTTCCGCTGCCGTCGTGGTCACTCGGAATTGTGATGTCTCTTAATGACGTGACGTCTTCTGATCAAGGTAGTGACTCCTGAATGACGTGACGACTCCTGATCAAGGTAGCGACTCCTGAATGACGTGACGACTCAGGTAAGCAAGTCACAGGCTCATCAGGCCACGTTTCCATGACACTAGTGAATCCGGATTTCCTCCAAATATAGATTCCAGCCGTCATAGAAAAGCCCGTTCAACGATTGTGGGTTACGTTCTGTTACCATATAATATAAATTGAGTTTTCCAAGAATATCTGGATTTTTGCTCCGCCAACCTACCGACTGCCTCTCTGCTTTCACCGTTTGTATTTTTTAAGCAGAAGATGTGGCCCACAAAAGTTGCACTTAAATTTCACAAGGGCAACAATGTGTTGTGTAAAAGGTGCAGGCATAGGTGTCGATTTATATACCTTTGGGGTGGCCCTCGCCCCCCCCCCAAATGTTGAGTTCATCCCCCCCAATGTTTACCCTCGCCCCTCCCCCAATGTTTGTGACTGCTGGCGGATCCAAGAGGGGGCAAAACGTCCAAGGCTCCCACACCGCCTGAAATCGGCAAACAAATTGACACATTTCCTATTTCAAAAGAAAATCTAAGCAGCTTTTACTAAGAAACGTTTGTTTTAAATCACCTATTCGTGTATGAAGAGGCGAAATCCGGTGAATTGAATGAGTGAGACTTTTTGTAATTTGCTCCCAAAACCAACATTTTTGCCTTTCTGGATCCGCCCTTCTTTCTGGCCTCAGATTAGGTACCTGAAACATACAGGTTTCATTTGCGGTGATTCATGGAAAACCAAGCTTCTGATAATTTGTTTAGTTCTACGAACCGTAGACTACCTAATACCACCTTGGTCACGTCGCACGACGAAATCGGGGGGAATATCGGCGAAGCAAAGCTTCTCTCCTATGTGAAGTTTTTAGTTGTTTCCTTCTCTTGCGATCTGGAGGTATTGATTTGGAAGACGTATTTTCGCGCCGATTTGAGTTTGGACATGTAAATAGTCTCAGTGCTGCGTGATCCTGCGCGTGAAATTTCCCCTTGTACCCATGAACATGAGTCATGACTGGCCAATGGAGCTTTTCGACAGCAGAGTGTCGGTGTTAGAAACGGACATTACAAGTCCTGGATGGAAATATATTCGTAGGACACCGTTTTGCGTGTCGTAGCTATAGTATATTTTGTCGTGTATAGAGGGGTGACCGTCACATTGCCGTCTAGCTTGAACTTTATTGGGGATGGGTCTGCTTGACCTGACATAGGTCATATCTACCTCAGGTACCGGCTGTATGTGGGGCATTTCAGGACAGATCGACCAAAACAATCCAAATTCACACAAACACATTTTGTATTTTGACGAAATTTTGTCTATAGGGTTCTCTTGTACGCTGAAGTCGATGGTGGCATCGCCAGATCCTTAAGATCAACGGTTCTCGATATATAGCCTCGGGCATTTTTGCAAGGTCACGCTGCAGGTTAATCTTTGGAGGCCTGTAGCTCCAAAAACACTGAACACAATGCATAATATAGGCATATCGTCGTGACCGCAATGAACTGGGCAACATTTTGACTATCTCCGATTTTACAATTTTGACTTTGGATTTTTGGATGACGTCACATTTTTTAACATGGTTTGTGCCTATGATCGAGCGCTCTTTTTATCTCCTTTACAGCCTCACCGGTGCTCCGTCACCTGCCCCCTCCCCCCACTCCTTCACACTCATTCCTTCACTCATTTGCAGTCCGCATTATAAATCCATTTTGGAGGGAGGTTCTTTCTGCCCTTGCCGATTTTAAAGAGGAATATAAACTCACCAAATAACTGTCAGTCCTATTCTTTTTTCAGATACCACAAAATTTAAGACTACATGGATTAAGGAATGGTACGAAAAAGGTATTAGAACGTTAAATGACCTGTTAAAGTCAGATGGTTCATTGATGGAATATAAATAACTGAAACAGATATATAACATCGAGGCTACATTTCTCGATTATGGGGCTTTATTAAGTAGTTTACCTGGTGAATGGAAGGAATCTAGAGAAAGAATGAAACTAACCGAACCGACTATGGACCCATTCATCACTATAATTGTCTCTGAAAATACAGGAACATCCCACCTAAACAAGATATTAGTACGGAGCAAAACCAAACAACTTTATAATGTGTGGGAAGGGGCGTGGGAACATAGACTTCGAGAAGTGAATTGGGCAAATGTCTATATAAGCTTAAGATATACCCCGGTTCAGTACAGGACCACTAGATATAAAGTTATCAGCCGCATAGTAGGAACAAACAGTTTACTTGAGAAAATGAAGATAAAGAACTCAGACGCTTGTGAGCATTGCACGCAGCGGGAAAACATGCTACACACATGTTGGTATTGTAGAAGGGTACACAACTTTTGGAACGAATTAAAGGCGTAGTTTATAAGTAAACAACTGGGTAGATTAGTAGAAAAAATTAGCATCAATGAAATAGTACTGGGAGGTGACGACTGTCTGATTATGAACCATGTAGTTAGTGCAGGTATACAAATGATTTATTCAAAGAACCGGCCTTCGGTGATATTACTATTAGCTATTGTTCGGTCAGACCTGCACAGTGAGAAATACAGTGCAAAGTTAAATGACAAGATGGAGGAGTATAATATGAAATGGAGGACACTTAACTATTTAGGAGAAACTGAATGATTCTGATCAGCGTTTGTAAAACCTGGCTATTGAAAAGTGGAAGTGATGGCTATTTAGAACTTTGAATTAGGTGCTTTGACCTGAAACGCTGCTCCAGTCCCGGCCTTAGGCCGGGGCTGTCGCCGCCCCCAACAGCCAGGCTGGAGGGCGGCGCCGCCGGGTCCGAGCTGGGTTTCGGCCAGAGATGGCCCAATCCCGGCCCGGATCCGGCGGCGAGGACTGCGGCCGCCGCGCCATGAAGCGTGGCGGGAGGACCGCCTGGGCGAGCCGCGCTCGTAGCCTGCACGACTAACTTGTGGTTGACGAGGCGCCTCTTTAATTCCCTTTGCATATAAGCATATGTAGGTGTATATGGGGGTATGAATGTATGTAGGTACGCAAGTGTATGCAAGTGTGTAGCGTTGCTCGTGAGCCAGAAAGGATTTATGCCATGTTAATGTTCAGTCCTGTGGCGTGCGGGCCGGTGCCGGCCATGCAGGCAGTGCGGTGTGATGGCGCCGCAGGGCTCGGTAGTGTGCCGCGTTGCGCGCAGACGCGCTGCTATTACTTCATGGGATTTTTTTTAGTGTGAATGTGTGGGTTTAATCACAATTATACGCAATAAAAAGTTATAAAAAAGAAAGAAAAAAAAGATAGCGACTTCTGAATGACGTGACGACTCCTGATCAAGGTAAGCAAGTCACAGGCTCATCAGGCCACGTTTCCATGACACTAGTGAATCCGGATTTCCTCCAAATATAGATTCCAGCCGTCATAGAAAAGCCCGTTCAACGATTGTGGGCTACGTTCTGTTACCATATAATATAAATTGAGTTTTCCAAGAATATCTGGATTTTCGCTCCGCCAACCTACCGACTGCCTCTGTTTTCACCGTTTGTATTTTTTAAGCAGAAGATGTGGCCCACAAAAGTTGCACGTAAATTTCACAAGGGCAACAATGTGCTGTGTAAAAGGTGCAGGCATAGGTGTCGATTTATATACCTTTGGGATGGCCCTCGCCCCCCCCCCCCCCCCCCCAATGTTGAGTTCGCCCCCCTCCCCAATGTTTACCCTCGCCTCCCATGTTTGTGGCTGCTGGCCGATCCAAGATGGGGCAAAACGTCCAAGCTCCCACACCGCCTGAAATCGGCAAACAAATTGACACATTTCCTATTTCAAAAGAAAATCTAAGCGGCTTTTACTAAGAAACGTTTGTTCTAAATCACCTATTCGTGTATGAAGAGGCGAAATCCGGTGAATTGAATGAGTGAGACTTTTTGGAATTTGCTCCCAAAACCAACTGTTTTGCCTTTCTGGATCCGCCCTTCTCCCTGGCCTCAGATTAGTTACCTGAAACATACAGGTTTCATTTGCGGTGATTCATGGAAAACCAAGCTTCTGATAATTTGTTTAGTTCTACGAACCGTAGACTACCTAATACCACCTTGGTCACGTCGCACGACGAAATCGGGGGGAATATCGGCGAAGCAACTCTCATATGTGAAGTTTTTAGTTGTTACTCTTGCGATCTGGAGGCATTGATTTGGAAGACGTATTTTCGCGCCGATTTGAGTTTGGACATGTAAATAGTCTCAGTGCTGCGTGATCCTGCGCGTGAAATTTCCCCTTGTACCCATGAACATGAGTCATGACTGGCCAATGGAGCTTTTCGACAGTAGAGTGACGGTATTAGAAACGGACATTACAAGTCCTGGATGGAAATATATTCGTAGGACACCGTTTTGCGTGTCGTAGCTATAGTATATTTTGTCGTGTATAGAGGAGTGACCGTCACATTGCCGTCTAGCTTGAACTTTATTGGGGATGGGTCTGCTTGACCTGACATAGGTCATATCTACCTCAGGTACCGGCTGTATGTGGGGCATTTCACGACAGATCGACCAAAAAAAAATCCAAGATCACACCAACACATTTTGTATTTTGACGAAATTTTGTCTATAGGGTTCTCTTGTGCGCTGAAGTCGATGATGGCATCGCCAGACCCTTAAGATCAACGGTTCTCGATATATAGCCTCGAGCATTTATGCAAGGTCACGCTGCAGGTTAATCTTTGGAGGCCTGTACCTCCAAAACCACTGAACATAATGCATCATATAGGCATATCGTCGTGACCGCAATTAACTGAGCAGCATTTTGACTATCTCCGATTTTACAATTTTGACTTTGGATTTTTGGATGACGTCACATTTTTTTAAAATTGTTTGCGTCTATACCCCTTCTCAGTCATTTTTTTTCTCTCTTCATATTAAAGGTTCACTATTTAGCTCGTGATATGAAAGAATAAAAACGGTAATATTTCTAAATATTATTTTGTGTGTACTACTTCAGTTTTTTGCCAATACAACATTTGAAGGGCATTTGCAGTAGAATATCGTCATTTGCACTGCATTTGGGGGTTGCTGGGGACGTGATCTGGTTCCGCGAAAAGACATGATGTGGAGTGGGTGATATATATTAACCCTCGCCCGGGTTGGGAAAAATCACCACGTGCTCGGCGGGCTGGTACGACCCCTTTAGCGTTTCGTCCCTATCTGAGCTAGAGCTTCGATTCTAAAACGAGCGTGTGGCTTGTGACGAGAAGAAGCCGCTGATACCCGATTTTAAGGTTTTGGGTCATTGTGTGACCTCTGAGGTCATGGCAATGACTCAAAAGCCATCAAAATTGTAAATGCGTATAAATTGAATTTAAGCGAGCTAGAATTGTAAATGAGCATATCATAATGCTTAATGGGTGCACTGACAAAAAATCAACACCTGCGCAGGGTGTCAACACCCCTAGCCCGTGTGATTCCCACCCAACCTAAAATACGTCGCCTGGAAGGTGCTTTGTTTAGCACTCAGGGAGGTGTACCGGAACAACCGTGATTGCCGCTGCATGGGGTGTCGAGGTGTCGCAATACGCATGCGTGGGGTGTCGATTGACGCCTCAGCCGGGCGTATTGCGGGAGTTCGTTTACCATTGGGAGAGGAGTAACGTCACCTCTGCATGGGGTGTCGAGGTGTCGCAATACTCATGCGACGGGTGTCGATTAACGCCTCAGCCGGGCGAATTGCGGGAGTTTGGTTACCACTGGGAGAGGTGTGACGGTCGCCGCTGCATGGGGTGTCGTGACTCAGACGCATGGCGGGCGGCGGCCGCCGTCGGGCGCCGGCTCAGAGACGTGTCGCAACTCGCAAGACTCATGCCAATCTGAGCACTTTGACCTGACTCTGACCACTCGCGCCAACCTTCCTAATCTGAGCAACTAAAAATTAGTACATTTCAGTGCAAAACCATTGTATTAACAAAACCGTTAATTATTGTAAACAGTATCAACAACAGCATCACAAATCAGCATCATCAAGCATACTCATAAATACTCATAGTTACTATGGATCAACAGTCAGCTACGTATATTCATATGTTTATAGAAGCTTGGTCGGTGCAGCTCCGACCGGATAAGAAATACAATTGGTTGTGACGGGAGGGCATGAAACATATAGACGCTATCATACCTAATGTTTATCGGTCACAAATTCACAACTAAGTACATTTCTAAGATCAAAAGAACGCACGAAAGAACGCACTCATAACTCACAATTAGGTACTTATAACTCCGATCACGACAGCACGATTGACAGCCTTTCGCAACTCAACGGCAACTTGAACACTGACAACGGTCGACGCACGCACACTGCAGAACCCGCCGCGCCCAAAGTCACAGCCCAACTGACCCGGCGCGGCGGCGCAGCCGGCCGGCGGTTATGTGCGCGCGCAGCCAACGCCGCGCCGTCGTCTGCGTGCATCTGCGTCACGACACTCCAAGCAGCGGCGACCGTCACACCTCTCCCAGTGGTGAACAAACTCCTGAAATACGCCCGGCAGAGGCGTCAATCGGCTCCCCCCGCATGAGTATTGCGACACCTCGACACCCCATGCAGTGGTGACGAACACACAATGCGATGGTGGTCGGCACTGACACACCACGCAGGTGTCTGACATGGGTGTAGATAGCGAAGCATCAACAGTGACACCCCATGCATGAGTAAATTGCCAAATTAACCCCTGTGGCAGGAGTTGACACCCGGGTCGTGTGTAGCGATTTTGTGAGTGTTCCATATTTGAAGTCAGCGTCACAAGATGTCCTAGAAACCGCCAGAAGCAAAAGCAAAGCTAATCTGAGGTCATCGGAGGTCAATGACCTCGGTTGACCTCTGAAAAGGACAAACGAGGTCACAATGTCAGTGAAAACGATAACTGTCACCTGGAAACACCTGTGCATATGCTCCTGAACAACAAACACTCGGAAACTGTACAAGTTACAGCATCGATACTAGGGGACGCCAGTTGCGCCTGACATAATCTTGAGAAACAGGTCATAGGTCGCGTGTCATGCGGGTTATAGGTTCAAATTTTTAGAGTATGTGCTAAATTGTTCAAAAGTGGGGTACTGAAAGTTTCATCGCAATCGGTTGGAAACTACGCGAGTTACTCCCGAGAAGAAGACAAAAAATGAGGGGGTGGCATCCCCCCTCTACCCTGTCGAGGGTTAAATACAAAGAGGGCTTACTCTACAAAAAAAAAATAGGAGCTTTCGGCGGGGCCGCCGCCAACCGCACCCCACCGCCGTGGTGATGGCTCTGGTGCAGCCGCTGCTGACCCAGTTCAACAGCAGTGCGGTGGCGCCGGAGAACCAGGCTTTTGCGCCGTTTTGCGCGGCGGCCCGCGAGGTGCTGTCCGGCCCGCAGCGGCCGGGGCCGGACGTGGCCAACTCGGTGCCGCTGCACCAGGCGGCGCCGGTGGCGACCGGCGGCGCGCTGCTGGCCGCCCTGGTGCGCCAACTAGACGCGCGCCGCCGGGAGGAGCTGCTGCACGCCGCCGTCATACCGTGCATCCTGCGCAATTGCGTCGTTTATGGCGCATGGTGAAAGACCCTATACGAAGGTGGCAGACCTCTCGTGTATGTTGACGTGGACGGACGTATTTGACGCGGTTAGATTATCTCTTTCGAAGGCCTTTGTCTGCGAAGAGCTTGGTGTGTGTGGAGTATTTCCTGATTTCTTCGGTAGTTTTCGGTATGTGAAGCTTTCCTTTTCATTTTGTTTCATCGTTTGGAGGTTGTGTTTGCTGATTGCTTTCTTCTTGCCATATTTGCCATTCGCCGTTTTCGTTTCCGTTTCTGATTGCACATTTGCTATTGAGATCGGTTTTCTATTTGGATTGCTAACATGGTACCATGGTAGTACAAAGCAGACCGGGGAAACGCTTCCGAGGGGAACCAGGGTTCTGGGATGCACCTTCCTCTGATGATAGGGGCTCATACCTGAGATTGAGCCTGAAATCTGACAGACCATTGAAATCCAAGGGGTGGCCATGGGTTCAGGCTGTCCTGAGGAATGTCATTGGTCAGGAAAAAGTGGAAAAGGCCACTCTCCTTAGGGATGGGGGGCCTTCTGATTAAAATAAAAACAGACTGACAAGCTCCTGAATGCGTCCCTTTTTGCGGGAGAGGAGTGTGTGATTGAACGTGACACCAAGCTGAACATCAGCAAAGGTACCATACATGCATATGACCTGATTGACCTGACTGAGGAGGAGATTGTCCACTGGCTTTCTCCATTTGGTGTGACAGTGGCAAAGAGATCCTCCAGGAGAGTTGAAGGTAGGATGAAGAGCACTCCCACCATCCTACTAACTTTCGACTCTCCGACTTGTCCTAACAAGCTCGAACTCGACTATGTAACCTACCATGTGAAGAGACATTTACCAAATCCACTGATCTGTTACCGGTGTGGGATGTATGGGCATGGAGAGGGTAGATGCGAGAAGGAAAGGAAATGCCTGACATGTGGACAAAGCCCTCATGAGAGTGAATGTGCCCAAAAGTGCCTGAGTTGTGGACAAACGGGACATTCATGCCGATCACGTGAATGCCCTGTTTGGTTAAAAGAAAAAGATATCTGCACCCTGAAAGTAGGAAACGATGTGTCCTATGCTGAGGCGAGCCGCCTGTAACTTCCTCACGTCAACAACCCCCAGCTATACATGCCTACTCAGATGAAGTGCGAACACCAAGTGAACGCAGACAGGACAACAGTGAGCTCAAGGAAAAAGTAGAAAAACTAGAAAAAAAGATTGGCGAGATGACTGTGCTCCTTGCGCGTCTGGCTTCACAGATGATACCTGTGAAGGCTGGTGGTGCAACAGGTAGGGAGGTAGAGGCAGAGAAGGAGACTGCTGAGGAAACGATGGTTGGGGAAAAGAATGTTAATGATGAATCAGCTTCTGCCAGCCTCACAGGTATCATCTGTGTCAATGTGACCCAATGTGACCCCAGTGTTGCACGTGACTGTGTGACGGACACAGTCCAGACAGGAGCATGGCAAACGGTGAAGGGAAAAAAGTTGAAGGGAAAGGATGTCAAGAAAGGTGACACAGACTCTGCTGATATGAATGTTGATATACCTCTCTCACAGGAGATAGGCAGGAGGACTAGAACAGTGGACAAAGGACCCAGAGAGAGGTCAGTTTCGAACTCGAGGCGTTCATGGAAAGATCCCAAATCTGTGGGACACACTTGCACGGTTGCTTGGGAACATGTTGGATGAACATGATTATCATTGGTTTCCTCTTGTGTTTGCTATTGCATGTGATTGCTTTTCATCTGTTTTGCTTATTGCATGTTGCAAGTTTGCACCCTGTGGAATGTGGACATTTTCCCTTCCTTGCATTTTCGTCTTTCTCGCACCATGGACCGCCATCCCTGGTCTTTCCTTTGATTCCTGCACATTGCTACCAGCCAGCATGTTCATCCTCCAAGCCGCGCATAGACATGGTTAAACTAATGCAGTGGAACTGTCGTGGAATTATTTATAAATGGTCGGAGGTGAAGCCTGTGCTTACAGGAAAAGCAATAGATATCATATGTTTACAGGAAACTCACTTCCTTTCCACTGATCAATATGATTTTCGGTTACCCAACTACACCATATTTAACACTTGCACAAACACAGGCAGAAGGCAGGGAGGAGTGTGTATCTATATTAAAAATGATCATCCACATTTTCAAATCCAACTCAACACAACCTTACAAGCAGTAGCTTGCTCAGTGAAGGTTGGTAGAAACAGACTATGTGTGTGTTCTTTATATTTACCTCCCGCAGAGCCCATTATATTTCAGGATCTTAATAGTCTAATATGCCAGCTTCCACAACCTTTCATTATTTGCACTGATGCCAATAGTCGCCATACCATGTGGGGAGCAGATCGCTGCGACCAAAGAGGCGTCATATGGGAAAGAATAATTAGACAATATGCACTAAATATCCTCAATGATGGCTGTCCAACAAGACTGGATGAATATACTGGCTTATGGTCACACATTGACATAACAGTATCTTTAGACAATATAGGTCAATATCTGACATGGTGTACAGATGATGACCTATATTCCAGCGACCACTGCTCAATTCATATCACTTATGATATTCCGCAAACAGGGGAAGAAAGATCTGATATTTTCTGTGGATAGAACATAAATAAAGCAAACTGGACTGAATTTACGGACAACTGTAATATACAGTTTGATGAAGCAACTGGCATAGACAATTGTAGAAATGTCACTGAGACTTTAATAGCAGCTGCTACAGAAACAATTCCTAAGAAAACCGGTAAAACAAAATACAGCTGTCCATGGTGGAACAATGAATGTAAGGAGGCGATACAAACCCGTAAAAGGGCGCTAAACTGGTTTAGACGTAGCAACCAAATTGAGCATCTCATGCAATATAAACAAGCGAAAGCCAAAGCCAGACAGGTAGTGAGGACAGCGAAAAAAGAATCTTGGGAAAAGTTGCTGCATATTTTCAATCACACAACCCCTGTAAAACAACTGTGGGAAGTTATTCGCAAATTCACTAAGAAAGAGAAATTTGGGAGGAGGCTACCAGTACTGAAGGACGGGGATGACATCATTGATGATCCATATGAGGTAGGAAATATGCTAGGAAAATATTACTCTAATATATCTTCCTCTGAAAACCATCGGCCAATATTTAGAGAACGTCTGCACGTCCTGATCAACAATATGCCGACTTTTGAGTCTGACAACTGTGAAACCTACAATGATGTTTTCTCTGTGGAGGAATTAACACAATCAATTGCTCTATGTGGAAATACATCAATAGGACCTGATAACGTTCACTATGCCATTTTTTAAGCATTTAAACGAAAACCAGTTACAGGAGATATTAAAACTATTTAATTATATATAACGTACAGGAAACTTTCCAAACCAGTGGAAACACTCAACTATCATACCCATCCTCAAACCCGGAAAACAGAGTGATAAACCTGAATCTTACCGACCCATCCAGCTTACATCTTGCTTTTGTAAAGTGATGGAAAGAATGGTCGCAAGGAGACTGGCATGGTATGTGGAACATGAAAATATGATATCAGAATATCAAAGCGCTTTTAGAAAAGAGAGGTGTACAACAGACCATTTGGTACGTCTAGAATCTGAAATAAGAAATGGGTATTTTTACAACAGATATACACTTGCAGTTTTCCTTGATTTAAACAGTGCATATAATTTGACATCGAAAGAAGCATTACTCATGAAATTGTACAGGAAGGGCTTTAGAGGACAGCTAATGCAATACTTGAAATCATACCTAAACGACAGAACACTCCAGGTGAAATGTGGTGGCCTGTCGGACACATTCAACCAGGAGAATGGCCTTGTGCAGGGTGGGGTAATATCCCCAATTCTGTTCAATATCATGATCAATGATATATTTCACACTGTTCCAACAAGCATGTCCTATATGCCAGGGCCTATTTTAAGGGAAAACCACTGGGGGGCAAAAAGTATCCCCATTTTTGGGGGCACCTTTTTGCGGCAAAAAGTACCCCATTTTTCCCTCCGCGGATTTGGGCCGGTCACCTTATTTTGGTATTCGAGCTTAAGAAATTAACTTTTCGAATACAAAAAAAAGGATTTTGTGGACATTTTCCCGATTTTTTTTTTCAAACCCCCCACCAAAAAAAAAAATACAAATCCGAGATAGCCATTTGGAAGAAAATGTATTTTGCTTTCTTTTGACGTTTTTTATTTGCATTTTGCTTTGAAACTCTATTTTACGATTTGTCCAACATTTATTGTTTTTCCACCAAAAATGGCATGGCATGACGTCATTAAAACGTTATTATCGCCCAAAATGCTACATTCATTTCATTGAAATTTAGTGAGAAGACGTAGAATTGGTGCAGTATAAGGTACTGCAAGTTTCACGTTGATATCTATCACAGTTTTAAAGTTATTGAGAAAATACGGGAAAGCAAAGGATACATACAAACTTCAAATTCAATCACTTGAGAGAAGAAAAAAACTACGTTTTCATGTAGTGTTCTCCTAAGATCATTGTTTTTCACGTTCAGAGCAGGGAACGCGCAGGGGGGGGGGGATACTTGTATTGCATGCCTCCCCCCAGATTCTTGTGTGTGTGTGGGGGGGGGGGGGGATTGGCCCCTGATGTCCGCCCCTGGATCCGCCAGTGGGGGCAGATGCCATCCCCCCTTAGATTTGTTTTGGAAATAGCGGAAAACGACGCCATTTCGCGCCGCCATTTTTGATACAACTGCTTGCCTATCAATTGCCAAAATTCTGTTAATTTGTTTACCTCGGGTCTCCTCAGATCACGTCACTAAGTCAAGTCTAGTGATCCCACCTCCAAAAAAATGTGAGGTCGTGCCGCCGCAGCACATTGTTTGACCGATCAGTTAGATACTCACATGATTTAATCAGGTCACAAACACCTACAATTCTGCTATTTCGGATGATTTTTATATCGGTGACCTAAGGTGAAGTCTATTTTGTGACCTCCCAATTATAAGTCATTGGGGAAACATGAAAATGCATATAAATCCACCGGAAATGGCTAAATTTGCCCAATTTTCACCAGAGTCCCGCATCTTTTGCAAAATACAAAGATCCAGTGGCGGATCTAGGGTTGGGCAAAATGAGCAATTACCCCCCTCCCCCAAGCCGCCTGAAATCGATGCAAGATTGACACATTTCCTGATATAGAAGAAAATCTCAGCAACTTATACTAAAGAAAGTTAGCTTACGCGCCCTGGACAGGGAGGGAGGGGGGGGGGCGAAATCCACCCACCCCTCCGGTTTTTCGCAGATAGCGCAAACATGGCGGCGATTCGCGCCACCGTTTTTTGCATACCTGTTTCGAAATGAACTACCCGTATCATGTCAAATTCTTGATATCGGGTCATCTCAGGTCAGGTCACCAGCCAGGTCACGTGATGACCCCACCTCCAAAACGTTTGCGGTAGTACCGCAGCCACAGTTTTAGGCCGATCGGTTTCAATCTTGCAGGATTTGATAAGATGATAGATACCTACAATTTGTTTATCTCGGATTTTGTTTTATATCGGTGACCTAAGGTCAGGTCAATTTCGTGACCGCCAACACTCTTTTGTCAATAACTATCGACATAATTAATATAGAGAAGTGAAAATGTTGCCAATGTGTTTGTCTTGTCGAGACACGTCTCCCAATATGCAACATGACTTAATCGGGTCACCACTTGACCTTGACCTGAGATCAGTTTTTTTCGGTTTACCTAACCTAGTCAACATCAACATGATTAAAAGCGCCTTGACCAGACAAACATGATGGCGTCAAACGTAATGCTTTATCTGTATTAGGTAAAGAGTTATTTGTGAAAAACAGTTTTGCCAAAAAATAACTTGTTTGACATCTGATGA
This sequence comes from Chirona hameri, assembly GCA_036785665.1. NCBI lineage: Eukaryota > Metazoa > Arthropoda > Thecostraca > Balanomorpha > Balanidae > Chirona > Chirona hameri. The sequence continues at coordinate 59,234 of JAXIVJ010002441.1, forward strand.
CCTCTGGAGCCTAAACTATTGGCCTGAACTAAAATCTGAGGACACCCTGTCGATTGAATTTTTCAAGAGCTCTCCATTACTTTTCCGTGTGTTCCTAGCTATCATAGTTCATGTGATATCTGGGGATTTCTGGAGCGAAGTCCTAAAACTGTAAAATCTGATCTTTAATCACCTCTGGTGACCTCAATATTGACCTGACCTAAAAAAATACCGATATACTTTCGATAGAGCTTGTCTCGACCTATCTAACACCGTTTTCTGCTTGTCGGTACGTTGCGCGGCTTTCGAGATCATAAGGGGGTGGCGTTTCGACGCCGCCCCCCCCCCCTCGAACTCGGCTCCTATGGGACGTACACCAAGCCCGAAAACATCGTTCGAAGCTTGTCCAAAAGTATTTTGAATCTATTTCGGCATTTTCTTAACAGGTCAATATTGAGGTCACCAGAGGTCATCGAAGTTCAAATTTTCCATTTTTAGGAATTCGCTCCAGAAACCTCCAGATATCACAGGAACTAACGGAAAAAAGCAATGGAAAGCTCAAAACATTCAATCGACACGGATCGCCACGTGTCCTCAGATTTCAGCTCAGATCAATAGCCTAGGCTCCAGAGCTCATCAAATGTAATAAAAAACTATTTTCTAGCAAAAGAGTTTTCACAAATTACTTTTTACCTTAATATGATAAGGAACTAATTTTGACATCATCGTGTTTGTCTCGTCAGGGCGCTTCGAATCATGTTCATGGTGACCAGGTTAGGTCAACTTAGATATTTGACCTCAGGTCAAGGTCAAGTGATGACCCAATTAGGTCATGTTTGACATTGGGAGACGTGCCTCGACGAGACAAACACATTGGTGGCAGTTTCACTTCTCTATCTTTGTTTTGTCGACCTCGGATGACCTCGGCTGACCCTGTAGGAGTCACTGAACGAAAATTGCACCTGGGTCTTCAAAAATGTCCTATGATAACATGATCTAGAAGGAATTGGGCTGATATCGTGCGTATCCTCAGAATAGGAAGCATTTGAATGTTTCCCCATTGACTTATAATGGGTAGGTCACGAAATTGGCCCGACCTTAGGTCACTGATATCAAACATCCGAGATAAACGAATTGTAGGTACCTAGGACCTTATGAAATTCTGTAAGTACGATGTCGATCGGCCAAAAACTGTGGCTATGGTGTGACCACAAGTTTTTTTTTGGAGCTGGGGTCACGTGACCTGGTCTGGTGACCTGACCTGAGATGACCCGAGGTATTTTTTTACATAATGAGGACAATTGATGCCTGCACAGCTATGCTAAAAACGGTGGCGCTGCGCGCCGCCGTTTTCCCGCTATCCTTGAAAAACCTGAGGGAGGGGGGGGCGTCTAGACGCCCCCCCCGGCACGGCGCGGGTTAAATCAGCTATCAATGCATACGCAAGCCAAATCCGATGCGTTGTCATAATTTTATGAAACTTTTGGAATCCCCCCCAACCACCCGTTCTGGATCCGCCAATGCAAAGATCCATGTGGTATTTGTATCCTGTGACCTCCACGAGGTAAAATCTATTCACCCTGAGGTCATGCGCCATTTTTCTTCCATAACTTTTTTACCGAACCAGTAAGGCGACGTAGTTGGCGATGAACGAGCGAACGCAAAGGAAATGTATGGTGAATTTCAACTCGATCGGGGAAGTAGTTTCTGAGATACAAATACGTGGTGCACACGTGCGCACGTGCAGAAGCACCCCTGACTAGTGAGAATGTGGCGGCTGAGAGATCCCTAACCACACTCCAAATTTGAACACAATCGGCTCAGCAGTTGCCCCCACCCACTCCAAATTGTGTGGCGACGTTCCTGATCCAACCACCACCCCCCTCTCCCCCACTCTGCCGCCCATGTGTGATGTTCAAAGGATATTGCAATTCAAGATATTCCGGAAATAATGTAAAAATATTTATTTTGGCTGGGAAATACTAAAACGTAGGAATGTCATGACATTTGCATTGGATTTGTATACATTTATCACCAGGTAAACATATTTTATTTTAATTGAATACCTATCAAGCGAAAAATGACATGGAAATACTGAAATCAGAGTGGGCAACATTTCTTGACTGGGGGGGGGCAAAACGGCTCACTGGGGGGGGGGGCATTTGCCACCCCAGTTAACATGTTAAAATAGGCTCTGCTATATGCATTATACGCAGAATATTGTTCAATGTGGACTCAGGGAAGAAGGATTTTACCGCTGATTGAGAGGATGCAGATAGCCCTGCATCGAGTGAGTGCTTGGGCTGACGAATGGGGTTTTGCCTTTTCGCCGCCAAAATGCCATGCTCTTATATTCCGCAGATATATGAAAGAAAGAGAACTCTTACATATTCCTCAACTTGATATATATGACGAACCTCTGCCATATGTGGACCATGTGAAATTGCTAGGGGTGATTCTCGACACACGAATAAACCTCAACAAACACGTCCAGTACATCAAGGGAAAGGCCACTAAGCGTATAGCAATCTTGAAATATCTCGCAGGACGGGGATGTGGTGCTGATCGTACTGTACTGTTGCGTATATACAAGGCGATGATCAGACCCATACCATGCATGCCATATTCTAGATGGTCCAGATAACAAATCTTTTGAATCTTTGGATTGCATTCAAAATACTTGTATGAGGATCGCAACAGGGGCACTCCGCACCTCACCAATCGTTCCTATGCTGGTTGAAACGAACGTCCCTGCACTCCGATTGCGACGAATGGATCTGACTGTGCGATTTTGTTTGAAAGTTCGAAGCCAAGAGAACCATCCATGTCGAACCGTTGCCACCAATGTCTCCGCTCTGCATGTAGTCGAAAGATCCTATATGAAAAGAATCTCTGGTTTCCCGTTGTACGAAAGACTGACAGATGCATGCTATGAACTCGATTTCCTTTTCCCAAACGATAATACCTCAAAGCAATGCACCATTGCCCCTTGGACATTGCGGGGATGTAACGTAAAGAGGCTTACACATCAGAAAAAAAGACACAATCAGTGAAACTGACATTCAATGTGAGTTTGCTGAGTTTCGACGACAATTTCCTGATTTTTCTTGCATATATACAGATGGGTCCAAGACAGCCGAGGGGGTTGGATGCGCTTGCATACGCGGACATATGTACGCCAGAATCAAACTGCCAAATCAATGTTCGGTGTTTACTGCTGAGGCTGTTGCCATCCTGGAAACATTGAGATATGTATAACTGAATAATATTATGAAATGTGTCATTTGTACAGATTCACTTTCTGTGGTTCTGGCAATTGAAAATGCAACTATGAACAAGCCGACTATGACTTATTTTTTTGAAACCACTCATCGACTTCTTCAACAGGGATACCAAATTACAATCCTTTAGATCCCTGGTCACAGTAATATCACTGGAAATGTAATCGCTGATGCCCAAGCAAGAGAAGCTGTGACCTTGCATATAATACGAGAAACCCAACTAGGGCACAAAGAATATTTGCCTACTCTGCGTGTCGCCATCCGAACTATTTTCAACAACCTTCGGACTGATTATAGACCGAACACAGCTCTTAAAGGGATCAAAGAAACAGCAGAGAGCTGGGAAACTAGTAAAAGAGCTAACAGACGCGAAGAAATCGTTCTTTATCGTCTCCGATTGGGACATACCAGATATACGCACTCTTATATCATTGATAGAGATCCGAGGCCCGACTGCGTGAACTGTCAATGTCCACGGTCCATACAACATATACTACTGGGGTGCCCGGTTTATGGGGAACAGAGAAGGAACCTCACTGATATTTGCCAAAGGCATGGGATACCTCTCAATCTCAAATCACTGCTCGGCGACGAATACCCTGATATCATCGAGGAAATGTTCAAGTTCTTGCGCGACAGTGATCTCATGAAATTACTGTGATCTATGCTAGCTCTGTTATGTTATGATACCTTATGTTGATATATGAACTGTGTTTTTTAAGTTGAAACATACTAACTGATAACTAACAATATCTCTTCCCTAGACTGAACGCTCCGAACAACTCTGATCCACGGCAATACCTTCCCTATTCCTTTATACTGCTTAGTAAACCTACTTGATTTCCAACCAAAGAAGACTGCAAGATGAATACGGAAACGACACGCTGAAAACCAGACGGACGCTTGAGCCCAACGAGGCTATGCGCCCTAACTCAACAAGAACAAGAACTATACAAAGGTAGAGTCATCCGGCGATTTGACCGAATCCGACTAGGAATGGTGACGTCATCTGGACTGAGAATCCCGTATCCCTATACAAATCAATAATAACTCGCAATTTTTTAAAAACTATATAGATAATTCTACTGGGACGAATTACAAACAACATGCCCTGAAAAAAGACCGATTCAAGCTCTCTAACTTATCTAAATAAGAGTTTGCTCCTAAGTCACTCCTATTTTGACAGCGAAAAGCTCTTATCTTACTCCTTCGCTAATGTTAAAAGGTTGGTTTGGTTTGGTTTGTGGACCAAGCACCGTATCCTCTTGGGACCAAGGTGCTTTTTGGAACACTCACCCTGTTCTGAGGGGTATGGGGAGCCGGGCAGACTTTTTCGAGGGATTGAACCCCGGTCACCGGCACAGAAGGCAAGTATCTTACCACTGCGCTGAGTTGCTCCCCCAAATTTAAACTAAAATGTAAGCAACGTGTTTTTTTTGTGTGAAATGCGTCAGATATGTATCCAGCAAGGTCACGGCATTGGCGGCCGCTGCGCGACCGACTTTCGGTCTCAAATACAAGTCCTGCGCTCCGCCAGGAACGGAGGTTTAATGAGAGCGTGATAGGGTTTAGTGGTCGACCAGATACATATGACGTCATATGAAAACTTGATATCTGACGCATTTCTGCGCCCACGTTGTTTACATTTCACTTGTAATGGCGGAGTCGTTGCGTGCGGTCGGCTGAGGCGATTGACGGGTGATACAAATTATTATTGTTAGGTAAGTACCAGTGGCGGATCCAGGGGGGTCACGGGGTCACAAGCATTGGTCGCTGAAGAAAAAATCGCGAAATGATGCTAAATTAAAATTGCTAAATTATGCCGAAAAAATGTCCCTTCATGCCTCCCGTCCCTTGGGCAGCCCAAGGCAGCAACGTGCCTTATACCAGAGGCAACAATGTATCGAACTCGAGGGGCCCCTTGGGCTGGTGCATATAGATTATAGAACCTTTCGATTTGTTTAGGGCCTAGTTATCCAGGCAAAAACAAAATAAAGCAAAAAAAATCGCGCCTAGTACACAAGGGTCTAATATATACTGTACACACTGGCGGCCGCAGGGGGGGGGGGTTGGGGGCCATGGCCCTACTTTTGGCCTTAAATGGGGAGGCAACATGTCTTTTGACACCACCTTTTGCTCCAGACATATTTCCTTGTTTTTACCCTGCATGCTAGTTCCAATAACACAAATTGGTTCTCCAACCCGCTCAAAACCTCAAATTTTGGCGCCGCTTCGCGGCTCAATAACAGTTTATCGCATGCATAAGATTTACTGCTCGTAAAAAAGCGGCTTTCAATCCCCCCCCCCCCCCTCCCCCCTGGTCACGAACCTCGACTTCCCTCTTGGTCAATTCTTCATCAGCCGTCTGCAGGGCCGCCCTTGACTGTACAAACAATATATTTTTAGCAACATCCGCGGCACTTCAAATGATATAAAGGGTACGACTGATATTGCAAATACCTATAGCCAACGTTGTCAATTAAAAAAAAAAGATCAAATAGGGGCACTCTCAAAACATAGTGGACCAAATCCGTTGAGTTTTCAAATTTGGGTATGGTAGGGACACACCTGCAATTGATGACCTCCCCCCTCCCCCTTGAAGATTTTCTGGATCCGCCCCTGGTAAGTACTGAGAATGTCCCTGTTTTGAGTGCAGTTCTAATGAAATTAGACATGTAGAATTCGTATAAAATATTCAATTTACCTTTATAAAGGTGTGTAAAACCGAATATCTCCCAATAATTAGCTATATATCTTTGTTTGGTTTTAGCCCGCGTCGTGCCGGTGTTCGGCGCCACCTTTGCCGTGCCGGGGGAAGATCCCCCTCTAACTCGAAAACCAAAAGGGCCAGAAAGACACCGAAAAGGGCGTTCGATAGCTCTTGACAATCAAATTCGAAGGTACTTCAGATATTTGTTTTCCTCAAGTCAATATTGAGGTCACCAGAGGTCATCAAATGTCAGATTTTCCAGTTTTAGTAGGACTTCGCTCCAGAAACTCCCAGTTATCACAGGAACTATGATAGCTAGGAAGAAACGAAAAAAAACATAGAAAGCTCAAAAAAGCAACCGAAAAGTGTCCTTAGATTGTATCTCCGGTCAATAGCTCCCGAGCTCATCAAATGTCAAAGGCTATTTTTATACAAAACAGTTTATCACTAATAGCTTTTTACCTAATAAAGACAAGGCAATTTTGTTTACGCCATCGTGTTTGTCTCGTCCAGGCGCTTCGACTCATAGTAATGGTGACTAGGTTAAATTAGCTTAAAAATGTGACCTCAGGTCAAGGTCAAGTGGTGCCCCAAGTAGGACATGTTGCATATGGGAAGACGTGCTGTAACGAGACAAACACATTGGTTTCGGTTTCACCTCCCTATCGTTAATATGTCAAGAGTTATTGCCATACAACTGTTGGTGACCTCGGATGACCTCGGCTGACCCTGTAGAGGTCACTGAACAAAAATGGCACCTAGTTCATCAATAATGGCTTATAATAAATAACATGATCCAGAAAGAATTAGACTGCTATCTTGCGTATCCTTGGAATAGGAAGCATTTGCATATTTCCCCATTGACTTATAATGGGGAGGTCACGAAATTGGCTCGACCTTAGGTCGCTGATATACAAAATCCAAGACAAACGAATTATAGATGTATATGACCTTATGAAATCGTGTAAGTGTAAAACCGATCATCCACAAACTGTGACTGTGGTACGACCACAAGTTCTTTTGGAGGTGGGGTCACGTGACCTGGTCTGGTGACCTGACCTGAGATGACCCGAGGTATTTTTTTACATAATGTGTACAAGTGATGCCCAAACAGCTGTGCAAAAACGGCAGCGCTGCGCGCCGCCGTTTTCCCGCTATGCGCGAAAAACCTGAGGGAGGTGTCTAAACACGCCCCCCCCCCCTCCGGCATGGCGCGGGTTAAAATACAGGGATGATGTGAGCGTGCAGCCAGGTGTTAGGGTATTCATGTGAAGTAAAAAAAAATGACCCCAGCTGAGCTGGGGTCATGTTTGTATGTGCAACTTTTGGTCGGGGTCACTCAAAGCACTTTTACCACCACTGGCACAGCGATAAAATGAAAGAACACAAATTTATATTCGAAACCCATCGAGACACGTATTGTTTGTCACGTCAAACCCTACTTGAATTGAGGTTACTATCGGTAAGCTTCGTGCGTGATGCACCTGGTAACCAGTTTTCGGGGTCCGGTCATTGCAGGAGGAAAGTGCGCTGATATAGTTTAAACAATACCCTGGACGTTATCACTCCTAGTTAGTATAGTGGTGAGTATCCCCGCCTGTCACGCTGGAGACCAGGGTTCGAATTTGACTGGGAGCATTTTGCTGCAGCACATAACTACCAGTCTTCATTGGAAAATGTCCGGATATCTTTGAGTCGATGAACTTAGTATCCAATATCTTTAGGACCAGGATGTACTTGCAGTATCGTATCTTAACATGCAACACTAGCGATGCATGTGCTTAATTTTTTAAGGTAATAGCGAACATGGTTGCAGAGTCGGAGTCGGGGTCAGAGTCGACAAAGCTGTAATCAGTAATTTTTTGTCACTCTGATTTCAGCTGTGTGGAAGATATGCCACGCGAGAGTTGCGGTCCATTGCAACAGCGAACCGTGACAAATTCCACAACCATTGCCTACACAGCGAGAAAATGAAAGGGAAAACAAATATTCGAAACCCATCGAGACACGTATTGTTTGTCACGTCAAACCCTACTTGAATTGAAGTTACTATATCGGTAAGCTTGGTGCATGGTGCACCTGATAACCAGTTTTCGGGGGCCGGTCATTGTGTGCAATACACTATGGAATATTTTCAGTTATAGCGCGAATTAATAGCTACTTGACCTTTGCGGATTCCATTTGGGACATATGTGTAAGAAACCCCACTAACCCCCCTCGCTGACAATTAATAAACACGAAAACGAAGGGTTTTATTGCAAAACGGCATGCAGTTTTCCGAATACAAATATAGGGAAGCGTGTATGCTTCTCAGGGGCTTTGTATGGTAGGCCCTGGTTGACTGCTTGCGATCCATTCTCTAGCAACTTAACAACAAAATAAATGAGTGGAGTTATTTCATTAGTAATAAAGACCATGATTTTGTATGATTAATCTACGCAGTTAATTTTAATGACTCCCTCGCCCTGGTGGGGGTCATTTTGACCCCCCCCCCCCCCTGAGGTTTTTCGAGAATAGCAGAAAAACGGCGACGCGCAGCGCCGCCTAATTTGGCACATCTTTTTCGGCAATGATTACCAACATTATGTGCAAATCTTGACCTCAGGTCATCTCAGGTCAGGTCACCAGGTCACGTCAAGTGACATTGCCTTTAAAAAAAAAATTGCTGTCGTGCCAAAGCCCCAGTGTTTGTTCGAGATATTTGACACAGGATTACATGAAGTCCTACATACACATACCTACAATAGCCTCAGTGTTTGTTCGAAATATTTGACACTTACAGGATTACATGAAGTCCTACATATACATACCTACAATACCTTTTTCTCGGATGTTGCATATCGGTGACCTAAGGGCATGTCAATTTCGTTACCTCCCTTTATAAGTCAAGGGGAAAATATAAAAATACTTCCTATTCAGAGAACATGCTGGGTGTCAGGCCAATTCTTTCAGAATCATGTCATTTTAGCTCATTATTGATGATCCATGTGCAATTGTTGCTCGGTGACCTTTACAAGGGCAGTTGAGGTTATCTGAGGTCACCAGCACTTTTTTTGTCAACAACTCTTGATAGAATAAAATACCACTGTGCTTGCCTCGTCAAGACACCCCATATGCAGGCACGTAGCCAGGATTTTTATCAGGGGGCGGGGGGGCGGGGCACGTCGGTTGAAGAAACCAATTTCGCTCCTCAGACATATGTTGTTGACCGGGGGTGGGGGGGGGGGGGGGGATAGGGTCGGGTCGTCAGAGAATCTCATTCTATCTAGTGTACATTTTGCTTTTCTCAGGGGGTGGGGGCATGTTCCCGTGTCCCCTCCCCCCTTGGTCACGTCCCTGAGTGGAAATATGATTCATCTCCTAGATGTGATGTCCTTATTGGAAATATATGATGTCCCTACCAGTGTTCGCCACGGGCCCACCAACTCCCAGCCTGGCCCGGCCCAGGTCCATGAACACCAAGCCCAGGCCCGGACCAGGCCCGGTCAAATTCATAATATTGAGACCCAGGCTCGGTCTGGCCCGTTCAGATTAAGCATATCATTATTTTCACAAAATTTGCAATAATTATCCTAGCATATTTACTTGTATGCTATAAGTGTGAAACAATGAACCAACTATACTAACAAAAAAGAACCACAGCAACAGTGCGTTGCTGTGTAAGTGAACTGCTGGTTAAAATATGTTTAAGCTGATCTGAGCTTGCGTGCATTACTTCAAAAGTATCACCCCAGGCCCGTACACAGCCCGGTGATTTCCTTAAAGTTGAGACCCGGCCCAGGCTTAGCCCATGGCCCATAGGGTCAGCCGGCCCGTGGCGAACTCTGGTCCCTACTCCCTATGAAATTGATGTGACGTCCCTACTAAAAGGTGTGATACCCGGAATGGAGGGTGTGATGATCTCTTGCTAGATTTGATGAAAGCCCAGCTTGGGTTATTTGGGGATCAAATAATTGTCGTGCTGCCACATTTGTATTGCTGTAACTAGAGGATGGTCGACTTGTTCAGTGGTTAACCCGTTAACCCTTTAACACACGTACCGACGGGGGGGCGAATATCCGCCCCCCCCCCCCCCCCCCTGATGTTTTTCTTGAATCGCGGAAAAACGGTGACACGCAGCGCCGTCAAATTTAACATAGTTGTTTGGGCATCAATGTCCCACATTGTGTACACTTGTCAACCTCAGGTCATCTCAGGTCAGATCAAAAGGTCACGTCAAGTGATCCCACCGCCAAGGAAGTTTTGAAAGTTTGTGCTCGTGCCAAAGCTACAGTGTTTGATCGAGAGGTTTGAAACTCACAGGATTTAATTAGGTCATACGTACCTACATAAGTATCATAAGTACCTACATACAGTACCTAATTTCGTCACCTTAATATAGGTAAGTCTATAAATAAACAGGGAAAATTTAAAACGCATTTAAAATGATAGGAAATGGCTAATTTTGAACCGTTTTCACCAGATCCACAATTCTTGCGCCAAATACAAAGACCCATGTCACATTTTTGTTATTTGACCTCTACGAGGTCAACTCAGGTGACCCCGAGTTCACCTTTGGTTTTTCTTCAACAACTCTACCAAATTAAGGTAGAGCAATGCTATTTTCACCACTGTTTGACTCGTCGAGACGCATCAATTGATGTAAAATTTTACCTAAAAAAACTGATCTGACCTTAACCTGACCACAGGTCAGGTATTTTTGGGGGGATATTACCTAACTAGATCACCTGATATACCATTCGCTGCGTCTTGACAAAAACACAATGATCAAAACGGTATTACTTAATCATGCTCCTGTCAAATTGCTCATTCTCATTCCTGAAAACAAAGATCTCAATATTAGTCCTGTTTACATCGCACTAAACAAATTCCACTAAATTTCAGATAAGTTGTGTGTAACGAGACTTTTTGTAGAATACCCTAGATTTTTAAGACCGATGCGTATCCATGGACGACAAATATAATCCATGGCAATCTACTTCCTTATGAGCTCATACGCCCTCGTAGCACAACGTCCTCGGCTTTCTGCAAGGCCGTATAAGAGAGGTAGAGACATCCGGGGATTTTAGCGCCCCAATCGCTCAAATTAGCATGACGTCACTGGTGCTCTGGTCCGACTCGGCTGTCGCCGCACTCGGCTCGGTGCGGTGATAATATTTCGAACGGGATACGAATAGTTGCGCCTAAGGTACGATCTTATTTAAGATTACGTTTACCGCGGATAATTGCCCCCCCCCCTCCCTTAACCCGCGCCGTGCCGGGGGGGGGGGCGTTTAGGTGCCCCCTAAGGTTTTTCGAGGATAGCGAAGAAAAAAACGGCGGCGCGAAGCGCAGCCGTTTTTGGCACAGCTGTTCGGGCATCAATTGCGCACATTATGATAAAAAAAAATACATCGGGTCATCTCAGGTCAGGTCACCAGACCAGGTCACGTGACCCCACCTCCAATAATGTTTCCGGTGGCATCACAGCCACAGTTTTTGGCCGATCGATTTCGTACTTACAGGATTTCATAAGAGCAATATAATCTACAATATCTTTATCTCGGATTTTTTTTTATATCGGTGACATAAGTTCGGGGCATTTTCGTGACCCCATTATAAGTCAATGGGGAAATAATCAAATGCTTCCTATTGTGAGGAAACGAATTATATCAGCCCAATTCCTACTGGATCATGTTATCATAGGCCATTCTTGAAGTTCCAGGTTCAATTTTTGTTCAGTGATCCCTACAGGGTCAGATGAGGTCATCTGAGGTCACCAAAACTTTTTTGCCAATAACTCTTGACAAAATCAATATAGAGAAGTGCAACTGGCACCAATGTGTTTGGCTCGTCGAGGCACGTCTCCCAATGTGCAACATGACCGAATTGGGTCACCACATGACCTGAGGTCAAATGTTTAAGTTGACCTAACATGGTCATCATGCATATGATACGAAGCGCCGTGACGAGACAAACAAGATGGAGTCAAAATGATTGCCCTATCTTTGTTAGCTAAAAATATATTTGTGAAAACTGTTTTGCTAAACAAAAATAGCCTTTTGACATTTGATGAGCTCTGGAGCCTAAATTATTCACCTGAGCTCAAATCTGAGGACACCTTGCAAATTGCATTTTTCAAGAGCTTTCCATAGTTTTTTTAAAGTTTGTTCCTAGCTATCATAGTTCCTGTGCTATCTAAAACTTGAACACTATCTAAAACTTAAAACTAAAACTTGAAAATCTGACTCTTGACCTCAATATTGGTGGTGACCTCAATATTGACCTGAAAACCCTAAATAGTTTCTAAATGCATTCTGACGAGCTTTCGAACGGTGTTTTTGGTTTTTGTCTACGTCCCATAGGAGCCGAGTTAGAGGGGGCGTCGAAACGCCCCTCCCCCCCCCCCCGGCACGGCGAAGGTGGCGCCGAGTACCGGCACGGCGCGGGCTAATTCATGCTGAGGGGTGAGACGGCCATACCCTACCCCGGTCCGGCTGAGGGGGGGGGGACGGTCTGCTGGCTTAACCCTCGCCCGGGTAGGGCAAAATCACTACGTGTTCGGGTGGGGGTCCGACCCCCCCCCCCCCTTAGAGTTTTGCCCCTAATTGAGCTAGAGCTTCGATTCAAAGACGAGCGTGTTGCTTGTGACGAGAAGAAGCCGTTAATACCCGATTCTAAGGTATTGAGTCATTAAGTGACCTCTGAAGTCATGTCAATGACCAAGAAGTCATCAAAATTGTAAATGCGTATAAATTGAATTTTATCGAGCTAGAATCGTGAATAAGCATATCATAATGCTTAATGGGTGCCAAATTCGTAATCAGCGTCACAAAATGTCCTAAAAAATGCGAAATTCCAAAAAGGTCATGTCAGGTCATCTGAGGTCAGTGATCTCGGTTGACCTGTAGAAGCGCATGACCCCAGTGGAACATATAATTATGTAAAATGGATCCCAAATTTGGAATCAGCGTCACAAAATGTCCTAGAAACCGCCAGAAGCCCAAACAAGTAATCTGAGGTCATCGGGGGTCAATGACCTCAGTTGACCTCTGAAAAGGTCAATCAAGGTGACAATATCAGTGGAAACTACAACTGTCACCTGGAAAGACCTGTGCACATGTTCCTGAACAATATACACTCGAAAACTGCGCAAGTTACAAGCATCGATACTGCGGGACGCCAGTTGCGCCTGACATGACCTTGAGAAACAGGTCATAGGTCACGGGTCATGTGGGTTAGAAATTCAAAATTGTCATGGTAAGTGGACATTTTTCAAAAGTAGGGTACTGAAAGTTGCATTGCAATCGGTTGGAAATTACGCGAGTTATTCCACAAAAACCGAGGGAGGTGGCATCCTCCCCCCCCCCCCCCCTATTATTATTATTAACCCGGGCGAGGGTTAATTCAAGATATACTTTTAAGAAATCAAAATATTTAAACAGCATAGACTTGCAACCTAACTACCTAACTTACTTATCTAACGGCGACGACTTCAAATTGCCGGTCGTCAACACCCGTCAAAAGACCGCAAAACGCTCGAAAGCGCAGCTGAGGCGACGGGGCTGGCCACGACTGGACCAGAGCACCAGTGACGCCATCGCTAATGCTGAGCCGCTCGGCAGCCGATACATGGGGAATCCCGGGATGACACCCCATGGCTTTCTGTCGTAGCGAGTGGCCGTATAAGGGAAGCGAGTTTCTGTCTGAATTTTTATATTTTAAGTGATAGATAAACCTATCGCTGAAATACTGGCATCGTACACAATAATCAGAGCTACTGTGTGTTTGATTGTGCGTTTATATTTCAAGAAAGACGAGAGAGGAGTTTGCTTGTAATTTCACAACAGTGGAGCTGTTGAGAAGATTCACGCAAATGCTGGTACCTATTTTTAGAATCTGTGTGTAGCTAATTTGGTTGGTGTTGAGGCTATATATCCTTGTGATCCCGGGTCCTCCATGCAATGGTGGATGATTTGTGGGTGTACCAATAAATACCGTTATGGTGAAAAGTGAAAACCTTGTGTCTTCAGTTTTGGAATTGGTTGAGTTTCTGCCCGCCCAAGATACACCTTCCCAAATGCTGCAGAGTCTAGTTGCCTGATCTGATCACACAACTCAAATCTTGCCACAATATCTCAATCTGCCGAACAGCCCATCGCATGGTGACCATAATGCATCACTAACAGTAAAACAGGTTGATCAATTTCAGTCAGCTTTATTGACAAATCGCACAGATGTTCTTACCTGGTTGGGTTCCCTATAGCTTTAGTGTCAGGAAAGGGTGGGCATGTAATATAGGGAACCCTAATTTACAGACGCGTCAACCAAAAAGTGTAACAATATCCATAGCTATGCTTCGCAAAGAAAATGGCTGGAATTGTGCGTCTTCCAGTAACAAAAGTCCCAGTATACAGTCCGATCAATTATATCCCTAGCATTGCTGAGGTGCAATACCAATCCACTACCAGAGTTTTTACAGAGCCTCAAACAATCATGGCCTGATCAGATAAACCTAAGGGACTACTCTCCAGTGTATGCATACAGGTCATCATTAATACATGTGTTGAGCGACCGTTTGAAGCTTGACAAGACAGGCAGGGGCGGAACTTTTTGTTTTTGGTTGGGGATGCAGTAGCAGGTAACCCCCCCCATTTTATTTATTTTAAAAAAAAAAATGTCATTTTTTAGATACATCATGCTGCTATAAGAGGCATTTGCTTGCTTTGTCCCCAGCTTCGGCAAATTTGCAGTTGAAGTAGGCTCCATTAAACAAAAAATGTTTTTTTGACATTTTTGGGGTGCTGATTCCAAATACGTCCACTATTTGTCATTATTTTGTCTTCGATTTTGATTAATTTATGGGTATATTGTTTTTCAATTTGTATATATATTTTGTTTTAAACATATATTTTTGGGGTGGGGGGGATATTGGGTGGATATTGTGATAAATTGTGAATTTTGGGTGGATATTGGGCAAAACCATATATTTGCTCCCAAACTTCTTGAGTGGAGGGCAGCTGCTCACCCTGCCCACTCTTCCACCGCCCTCCCCTGCCCCTCCCCCGTTCTTTTGCCTATGGTTTGCACATCTGCAAGGTTTTTCAGCGATGACGAAAAACGAAAAACATTGGGACGAAGCGTATCCGTTTTCTTTGCCCTCCTTATACCTCATTTTTAGTGCCAAACTTGTTATCTTTGAGAGAACCCCTCTTATGCAATATTTGCTGGCGGATTTGTGCTTCTTTCGTCTTTGGGTACCTTTTACTCCATCAAATTTCCCTTGCGTAACAAAATAAACGGTTTCAACAAAAAACCATACCCCAAAGGGGGTCTTAACCCCTTGTCCCTGTAAGAGGCGTCTCTAAAAGAACAGAACAATCTGGTTATGCCGACTTGTTCTGCGCTACATTTGTCAGTGGCGCATTGGTGTCGCCAAGGATGGGGGGGGGGGGGAAACGGGGCAACGTGCTCCCGGAACCTGGAATCTCTTGACCTCTTGACATCGATACATATACATATTTAACCCTCGCCCTACGGGAGCTTTTTTCACCTTCGCCCTACGGGGGGTCCTAAAATGACCCCCCCCCCTGTTAACTTCCAAATCAAGCAGCATAGAGCAACGCGGTAAGAACCAACATGTTGCCTGTCATGTTTGGAATCTAACGGTATGCAATTTTTAGGTTTCGGGTCAACGAGTGACCTTCCAGGTCAAGTGAATGACCTCGATCGACCACGTCCAGAACAGCGATTTTGCTGTCAGAAATCCTCAAAATGAGAAATTGATAAATGTAAATAAAAAGGCATGTTCCTAGACCAGTTTTGTCTCAGAAATACAGAGAAGGTAATTATTTATTCGTATCTCGTCAAAAAAGTATACAAACAAATAAAAAAATGACGTCATGAATTTCTTACACTTAGAGAGCCATCACTCAATCAAAAATAGAGATATTTATTTGAAATTTGCTTTGAGTATTGTCCATACTCAGTTCTCTCACATATATTCCGTTTTTTAACACCTTTCAAAATTTTGATTTTGTGGTGATTTAAAAAAAAGATCAGTTTTTGTTCATTTTGAAGGTCAACAGCCCAAAATTTTGCAAATCCGAGATTGCCATTTTTAAAGAAAAGAACATTTTATATCTTTATTTATATGTGTTTGCAATTTGCTTTAAAACTCTGTTTTCTATGATTTTTCAAACATTTATCATTTTTCCACCAATATGACGTCATCAAAACATCATTATTTCCCTAATTTCTCAACCAATTTTAATGAAATTTTACACCATACGTATAATTGTTGTATACTTAGATACTGTAAATTTCAAGAAGATGCGCATTATGTCTAAAAAGTTATGCAGGAAAAATCTCCGGGGAGGTCGTTTTAGGACCCCCCCCCCCCCCCCCATCCCCGTAGAGCGAGGGTTAAGGTTCAGAAAAATGGGGCAGGTATGAAATCGGAGGCTCGCCTCGACACCAAACCTGCCTTTTTTGTTGCAAAATATGAGTTATTTATTCCTAGTAACAGTCGTTTCTTAGGACGCGAACGTCTGCCAGAAAGACTTCCTCTCGAACTTAAAATGTCTGGTGATACGCCAATAGTCCAGGGCAAGAAAACTAGGCAGCAACGGCATTTTAGTGTGCCTTCATCTTTTTGTTGAAAAACTGGGCAGTATTTTAGTAATAATAAAAGAGACAAATGCGGCGCAGTCATGCCAAAATATGACGCATTTATCTTTTATTGCTTTCAATATATGGAGAGCAACTCTGTGCAGTGGTAAGATACTTGCCTTCTGTGCCGGGGACCGGGGTTTAATCCCTCGGCGGGCCTCTGCAAAAGTCTGCCCGGCTCCCCATACCCCTCGGAACAGGGCAAGGCCCTATATACTAGGTAGACCCGTCCGGGGTAGGCAGCGAATGGGGGTGACGTCAGAGGCACGTGGCGTCACACGCTCTTTATTCAAATAGTGTTAAATTGGCCTAATTTCACGTCCTACGATTTGAATACCTTAGGTGCCAGCGGGATGAATTAAGCACAAAATGATAGATTGAAATGTCCTCTACAGCTCGCTTTTCGGTCATTTTCTCCTAAATTGCAAGGGTGAGCCGCTAGGCGATGTCAAACCGAGATATGCAAAAAGTGGGCGGTCCAGGCTCATATATGGTCAAGGCCTGCGCCTGTACACAAACATGGCGGCCGCGCTGGTCTCGAACGCTCCCGATTCGGCCACACCATTGGTGGGAACTGTAACTGTGACTGTAAAAAAAAACTGTGTTAAGTGTAAAAACTGTAACTGGAAACTGTAACTGTGTGTCATTGGAACGTGACGTCATTGGACAGGGTGGACACGTTATGGAGATAGGCATGACACCCCCCTGGGAACAGGGTGAGAGTTCCAATTAGCACCTTGGTCCCAGGAAGATACGGTACTTGGTCCACAAACCAAACCAAACCAAACCATTATTTCAATATTTGTGCTGTTTTCGTATAACTTGGTTTGTTTGGTGTTGAATAAACCTATTTTCTTTTAAAATAACCTTTACTGATGTGGGCCTCCACTTTTCAACACCATGACCAGGTATAGATTGTGTAAATAATGTTTGTCAGGCTTAAACATTGAATGTTGTGATAATCCTGACTTGTAACACATTGTGTTTATGTCTATGATAATTTCTGCTGTTTTTCCAGCTCAGGATGATTGATATGCTTTAAGACACAAAACATTTATATTATTGGTCAAATTCTTCATTAAGTGTCAATTTCACCAACATATTTATACTCAAATTTTAACACATCTGGCCAATTTAAGGGTGCATTGTAATATGTGTCCTGTCTTTTATCCAGAACTACGCATAATGTGAAAACTGAAACATGTTACACCCATTCTTGCTTTACTCATGTTGTTTATGTAAGCACCTAGATTGACATTTTGTGTCTGAAATTGAAAAAGGATACCTATGTGTCAATAAGTAGTGTTGTTCTTTAGTGTTTATGACCATTCACCTGTATCCTGTCAGTTGTGTTGGTACCTACTGTGCCTTTGTCCTTTAATATTGTTGTTGCATCTATAAAATTGATTTGTTTTAAGTTGTGGGGGGAGCTGAATGACAAGTTGGATGGGGGGGGGGGGGGCTAAGCCACAAGTTGAGAGGGCTGAAGTCCCCTCAACTGAATATGATCCTACATCCCTGTATATTTGTACCGTGTCTCATTCTTCCCCCAGCCAAAATGACCAAAACACTTAACCCTATCTGACAGACAATAAGTCATATTATTGGGTATGCAGATGAAAGACTGGGGATGCAGATCAGAACATTGGGGATGCACCTGCATCCCCCTAAGTATATAAAGTTCCGCATGTGAAGACAGGAGCAGCGACAACCTCGTCAGGCAGCTGATTCCACATGTGGCACAATGTGGTGCTAATGTAGGTGGTTTGGCGTCTGGTCACTTCAATGAAGATTGCGCTCCCATCCCTCATCAAGGGTGACAGTTTCCAGAGCATCTTCTGCAAGCAAAATGGAAAAATAAAGGTTACTACAATATTCAGGGCAGGGTGGCAGGGCACGGCACAGCACACCGTACAGCCCTAGACATTAAATGTACTTTTAACTTTGGTGCCCACTTATGCTGATTGGAACGGTGAGTATAGTGCTATGGTCCAGTGTTTATCTAGCTGGTTAATGCATTAATTGCAGGAAAAAATACATAAATAACTCTGATTCATACTTCTGCTTTCTTTGTAAAATATTTACCTTATTTTCATTATATTTTAAAGAACCACAATCAAGCAAGCATTTCCATTAAACAAATATATGAAACACCTGGTCTGTATTAACAGACTGGTTATTGATTTGACACTGATTGAATCGATTGGAAACATGAATCGATTGAAATATTGGTTTTGATTCTTTGAATCGGAAGGAATCAATTCTCAAAATTGTGTCTGTGAATCAAACGGTGATTGAATCATTCAGATTCCAAAATGAATCATGATTGTAAGTAAACAAGGATGATCAATAACATGGCAGCAATGTTTATTTTATATATTAAAGGCGAGAATAAGGAATAATCTTTCACCGTTACAGCATCGTCACATCATGTACCAAACTTAACTGCTGTTCAATGTATGATATTGTTTGATTTGGAATACTTACCCTTCTTGCATAGGAAATTTTCTTGGACAAAAGAGCACATGCAACTTTTGATTAACTTTCAAATGTTAAAAAAATTGAGTCTGACGATGCCGCAACGTTGAAAGCTTATTCCTTATTCTCGCCTTGTGTATATAAAATAAACATTACTGCCATGTTATTGATCGTTCCTGTGTATTTATTCTCATTCATCATAGCAAAAATAGCCATCGAACACATTAAAAGAATCATGATTGAATCATTCCAAAAAAATGAATCAATATCCAGTCTGTGACTATACAAAAATTGATGAACATGATCCTTCACCTCTTCATGATGTACATATATCGCTTACCTTGATACTTCGAATTTTCCCACCATAAGAAGCACACACCTTTTAAAATAATAATTAATAAGCCATTAAAAAGAAACAAAAAGGCACACAACGCCTTGTCATATAGCCTTGCACAAAGCTCTACTATATTTGTAATGATAAAAGTGCGCCTATTTTGCCTACAATGTTCTTCTGATGCACTGAGAGCTGATTCGTCGAGAGCATGCGAAATCTGACAGAATTTTCATGTGGAATGGAGCGTATGACATATAGGAAAAATGTTTGGCAGCCTATCGTCAGTTTCGTGCGTTACGGTACCATATTTAAAGATATGCAGACATATTCTGGGGATAACACGGGAACGAAACACCGAACATCCATACAAATATCGGTACCCTCAGAAAAATAGTTGTATGCAAATAAGTTTTTTCAATCAGAGAGTGTTTGTTTTTAGGTGTTGATTAGAAAATGTAAGCAATGAAATATAGAATGTTTTTTGTGTATATTATCCTGCTTGGGGAATAGCTTTTGGACTTATAAAGCAAGCCTTTTGTGTATAGAGAATGTATTGATAAAAGGCTGAAAAGTCTCGTGACACAGAACTTATCTGAAACTTTTTTTCCGGATTTTTCCCACTGAAGGGCTAATTTATTTTAATACATAAAGACACACACACACACACACATCAAAACACACAACCAAACACACAAACAAACAATATGATTCGAAAACAATAAAACGATAACGAGTGTTCAGCTTTGCGCAATCCGCCTGTGTTGTGCAACCCGCCTGGCCAAGCCGGAACGGTATCAGTACCAAGTATCCGGCTCCGGGGAGGTCTGGTGATTACCACCCCGGCCGGGGAGAGCTGACTGAAACCTCCCCGGCGCTCCAGACGGGTGCAGCCCCCGCCCGCACTGCCTCGCGCCTGGTTGCGTGTTACCGCGTGGCAGTGCCCTATCCGCCGGCCGGGCGCGCGACCCGTCAGTCCATTAGACTGGCGCGCCGCGCGCCCGGCCGGCCGACCGGCCCTTGTAGGCCGGTCTCGGGTTGGCCCGGTGAAGGTTAGGGCGGGGGCTTTTATAACATGCAGTGTGTACATGTCTGTGTACATGTGGCGCGCCGGCCCCACAAAGTATGCGGACTGCGGAGGGCCAGTCCCGCGGGCTAACGCGGACGGCGTTTTCGTCCCTGTCTAATTGGCTAATGCCTACGGCCTCGCTGCCGAACTTTCAAGTTTCATCAGAAAGTTAGTCTGCCACATTCATCAATTATTGTACTCCATTTGGTACGAAACTGATTTAACTTGTTTTTATTTCGAGCGATTATCGATTCTGCCTCCTGGGCCCATTGCTACAGGGCTCAGTCCTGGGCCCATTGCTTTTTATAATATTTGTGAATGCAATTGAGAACAGTATAGACAGCAAAGTCTTGAAATTTGCAGACGATCTAAAAGTTGTCAGGATTATTAGAGGAAAACATGATCAGGATGTTTTTCAATCAGATCTGGACAAGCTAGTTGAGTGGTCTGAAGCATGGCAGATGAAATTCAATTTGAGTAAATGTAAGATTATGCACGCTGGACGGGTTAGCAGTAAACATGGGTATGAAATGGGTGGGCAGAAAATGGAGCAGATTGAAAAGGAAAGAGATTTAGGTGTCGTGGTAAACAATAGACTATCAGCGTCAGACCAGGTTGTAGAAGCTAGGAAAAAGGCACTTAGAATGCTAGGGGCCATTAACAGAAATGTTTCCTACAAGAGTGAAAAGGTAATAACAAAACTGTATTGTGCATACGTTAGACCACATTTGGAGTATTGTGTACAAGCCTGGTCTCCAACATATGAGAAAGATTGCTGGTTGTTAGAAAGAGTTCAAAAAAGGGCAACAAAAATGATTAATTGTCTTGGTAGTTTACCTTATGAGGATAGATTAAGGAAATTGGGTATGTTTTCACTTAGATATGGAAGGCTAAGAGGAGATCTAATTGAAGTCTTCAAATTTGTAAATAGTCAGCATTCTGGATATTTAAAGGGTATGTTTGAGTTCAATAGGGAAAATCGAGGTAGAGGTCATCAGCATAAACTCATTATGAAACAAAGTAGGACTAGGCTACGACAGTCATTTTTCAGTAGAAGGGTTGTAGGACATTGGAATATGCTACCAGGGGATGTCACTGATGCAGTGACACTTGCTTCCTTCAAAATTAGATTAGATAAGTACTTTACAGAGAAGGGATTAATTAGTTCATAAATACTCGTGGGATTAGCCTTCTTTTATGCAGGTAGAGTAAGGTGATTTGAAGGGGCGAGACTGGTGGAGGGGGGGGGGGGGGTGTGGGTGGGGTGGGGTGCAACCTCGGATGGGCCCAAGAGGCTCTTTGTTGCACTTTTCTTGTATGTCTTTATGTCTTTATGTCTTTATGCCTGTGTACACTTTTGTATTACTGCCTTTAAGCTTTGCAGACCCGGTACTTTGGATTCAGGAGCTAGTTTACAACTGACTATGTGCTGCTTGGTCAACAACAGTATGAGATTTACAATGGGGGTTGATGCCGGGCAACCTAGTATTATTGACTGATAGTCATTTATATTATCTACAAAATTTAGCTTTTGCTGCACAATATTTAATATTGAATCCCATAATGTTTTGACATCTTCGCAGTCAAAGAAAAAATGTTTCATGTCATCTACTTCAAAGTATTTGAGGCACAACGGACTTCCTATAACGCCTCTGGCGCACAAATAACGGCGCGTAGGAATGTACCTATTTATTATTCTGTAGTGTAAAGATTGCAAACGCGTTGAAACTGTACACTTGTACGGTATCTCATATATGTTCCGCCAGCTGTGCGGACGGACGCCGTAATGCGCCCACCTAACAGTTGCTGCCGGTATTCGAAGTTCCGACAGTATCTCATAAATGTGACGATTTCGCAACAACTCTATTGGTATAAACTTATCGTCTATCTTGACAACAATTTCCGTTTTGTCACGGTGGCTAAGTTTCCCGCTTGTGCTATGACGCACTATACCCTTCCACGCAGCTGGTATAGCGGATATTATACCTTCGATTTCCAGAAAGGATGTTCCTAGCGACGGAAATTTATGTTTGATTTCATTGCTATTCATAATATTTCCCTGTTGATTAATAAGGTCGTCAATAACTTAAATGCCCTTCAGGTACATGTCTTTAATAAATACTGGCTTCTTACCTATCCTTATCACATCATTGTGCCACAGGCTTTGTAGTCTAACTGAAAATGTATTATCGGCATGACTATAACACATTTTCTGAAAACTAGCTATTGTTTCCTTGTAGAATGCAGGTATTTTCAACCCTTTCAAGAATATATTGCATTTTTTAATTCTTATCAAATCTATCAAATCAAATTCCCCTAATCTCAATTGTAATACTATTCTCCAAGTCGCCTCGGCATCTTTAACCATGCGTTTGATCCAGTTCAATTGTAGTGCCAAGATGAACCGCTCCACGTTAACTGCATTTAGCCCACCGTTCTGTACACTTTGACATAGTGTGCCTTTGGCAACTTTGGGTGGCCTGCCTCTCCAGATAAACTTCATTATATGACTTTGTATCTCTCTCAGATCTACCTTTGCAATAGAGAGGCATGACGCTACGAACACTAGCTGCGAAATTAACAACCCTTTAGTTACTACTATTTTTCCTTTTATGATTAGGCTACGCTGCGTCCATGAGTTAATGGTTGTCTTTACTTTGTTAACCACGTGCAAAATATTGTCGTCATCACAGGATTCCGTTGCGCTAAACCATATTCATAATATCTTAACTTTTCTTCCGGCTTCAATGTCGCATACTGAGTCGGTCCTTAGATTATTGTCGCCCAACCACATAATACTACACTTTTGCATATTTATATCTAGCCCAGATACTAACTTAAAATTGTTTAACATTTCCATCGTCTTCTGAACGGACAACGTATCATTTAGAAACAAAGTCGTGTCATCTGCGTATTGAGTCATTTTTATTTCCTCACCGCTTATACTAATCCCTTTTATATCAGTCGACGCCCTAACCTTAATTGCCAGCATTTCAACTGCCAAATTAAACAGTAATCCGCTGAGCGGTGAGCCTAGGAAAGTTCCCCTGGAGCATGGAAACCAACTTGACGTAAAACCATTGTTCTTAATAGTCAGAACTGTATTGTTATACAGTAGTTGAATCCATGAGATAACGTTTGGTCCAAAATTGAACGATTCTAAGGCGTACATAATGAAATCGTGTTCCAGAGAATCAAATGCATTCCTATAATCTATCGCCAACAAAATACCTCCGATATTGTCGATCCTACAGTATTCAATAATGTCAGCTATCAATCTAATGTTCTCACCTATAAATCTACTTTTCATGAATCCAGTTTGACTTCTGTGAATTAATTTATCGATTACTTTTCCCAGCCTATTGGCAATAACTTTAGCTGCTATTTTGTAGACCACGTCCAGGAGGCAGATGGGTCTTTTGTTTTTTAGTAACATCTGATTACCTTTCTTGGGAATGAGAGATAGGACACCTCTTCTATGAGATATAAATAATTGACCTTTTTCCCTAGCGCAATTAAAATAATCAACAATGATATCGCCTACGTCCTCCCAAAAATGGGCAAAGAACTCTGCTGTAAACCCGGATATTCCTGCAGTCCTGTTCCGTGCCATTGTACTAATCGCTACTTTACACTCCTGTTTTGTCATTGGACCCTCACAACTGAACTTCTCCTCTGAAAGCCGTGGTGCGTTTTCATCTAGAGCAAAGCTATCAAAGGACCGACCTGTCCTCTGTTTCGAAGAATACAGTGACTCATAGTATGCAACACATGCATCAAGAATTGGCTTGTTACCCCGTATAAGCTCACTATTGTCAGTTTGTATAGTAGTTATAGTTTTTTGTGCTGCCCTTGTTTTAGCCAATCTTAAGAAGTAACTAGTAGACTTTTCCCCTTCCTCTAGCCATATTGCATGAGACCTTAATATCGCTCCCCGTCCCCGCTTTTCTTTAATATCATCTAGTTTCTGCTTAACGCTCTCGTACTCAGATATTTCTACACGGGAAGGATCATTCGCAATTATTGACTAAATCATTTGCTTTTTTATACAGTAAGTTTTCGTCCTTGCGTAGCTTTTGCGCGAGTTCCTTGCTTCTCCTGATGGTCTTAACCCTAATGTTACTAAGCAGCATTTCTACCTTTACACCCTTGCTAATGTTTCCTGCGTAAGCACCGTTACCAAGCTTTGTTTCTCTCATTTCTGCTCGGATTTCATTTACATGTTCGTCATCATCAATGAGCGAGTTATTGTACATCCATGTACCTGGACCACGGGCTGATGGCTGATCTGCATATCAATGGTGACAGCGCTGTGGTCACTCATAATACCGGTATCTATTTGAGTGTTTACAACATTATTATACAATAAATTACTACTAGCGAAAATATAATCTATGCGAGATTGCTGTAGTGGATTGATTCTACGCCATGTGTACGATCGAGTTGTAGGGTGCTGAAGACGCCACGAATCATCCAATGAAAACTCATTTAATATATATTTTAACTTCGCGCTCGCTCTGGTACCATTAAAGCTATTGTTGTCACTATCTAGTCTTCCAAGTTTTATGTTGAAATCTCCGGCAATGAAAGTATTATGATTTGCGTAACATGTAAGCACTTCTCGGATGTGGTCTAAAAATTTACATTTTTCAGTTTGGTTATCAATGGCCGGTCCATAAACTCCCATCAGTAATATATAGTCCGAATTTCTGTTTACCTCTACCTTCACGCACGCAATCCGCCCGCTTTCGTCAGTGTTAACGACGCTAGTGCTGTGTGAAAAGCTCCGAGGGAATAAGATCGCTACACCTCCTTGTCCAGTTTCCTTACCATGTGAGAAATGAACTGTCCCCGACCATTCACTTCTCCAACTATGCTCTAAATTTGGTCTCGAATGCGTTTCCTGCAGTATTATAATGCTCTCTTTATATTTAACTTTATGCATGTGCCTGAATATTAATCGCTTCTTCACACGATTCCTCAGTCCGCGCGCATTAAACGACACAATCGATAATCGCTCAAGCATACCTGTCATTTCCACCATTCTTCAAATCATTATTATACTTGATCAGCAAGCCTCCATGTTTCACTCCAATATGTCTCTTGAATGAACGTTTCTATCCCTTATAACTGCACCCAGAATACTTGCAACGCATCTTTTGACGGGACGGAGGCACGCGAAAAGGTCCTGGCGCTGCCTAATCATCACGCTCTAATCTATCTGGCCTCATTTCCACCATCAACCGCCCCAACACGGCGCCTGTCACGC